>VWYK01016948.1:1586-14622 GCA_013399775.1 Semnornis frantzii | reverse complement strand
CACTGAGGAGCTGGAGCAGGTCCAGAGAAGGGCAACAAAGGTGGGGAAGGGTCTGGAGAGCAGCAATGGTGAGGAGCAGCTGAGGGAGCTGGGGGTGTGGAGGCTGGAGAGAAGGAGGCTGAGGGCAGAGCTTCTGGCTCTCTGCAGCTGCCTGCAAGGAGGCTGCAGCCAGCTGGGGTTGGGCTCTGCTGCCCACTATCAGGGAGTAGGAAAAGAGGAAATGAAGTTGTGCCAGGGCAGTTCAGGTTGGAGATGAGGAACAATTTCTTTGCTGCAGGAGAGGTCAGGCACTGTGCCAGGCTACCCAGGGCAGTGGTGCAGTGCCCATCCCTGGAGGAGGTGTTCAAGCAGTGTGTGGCCATGGTGGTGCTGGGTTGGTGTCTGACTCAGTGGTCTCAAGGGGCTTTCCCAACCCAAACAATTCCATGAGTCTGAGCCTTTTGGGTGAGCAGTGAACTCCTTTGGACTTCATCTCCCCTGGTCTGCCTTGGTCCTCCCAGCCTGCATGGGCCTGGAGCTTGTGTGTGCATGGTGGGAAGTAAAGCTTGGCCTGCTGCCTTCACCTCTTGCTGCAGACAAGGTGCATGCTGCAAGTCCTGGTAGTCCCAGGCTGGGGAGGCAGGAGATCCTGTTCCAGAAGGTGTCCATTTGTTCCCTGTGCTGCAGCTGACTCTGTGCTGTTTGCACAACTGCTGTGCACCTGATCTCTGCAGCAGTTTGCCAGCAGCTTCTGGTTCATAATGGAGCTTTTGTTTAATCTCTCGAGGGGTTTTGAAGAGAAAAAAGTCACTGGAGAGAGAAAGAGGGAGGGAGGGAGGTGGGGTGACCCTGGCCTCGGTGGGTCTCCCTTTCTGCAGGAAGCAGGCCTGGAATGCTGAGCCAAGGGTTGCCTTTGCCTGCACAGTGCTCCTGCTGCAGAGGAGCGAGGCTGCCGAGGCGTCCTCAGAGCTTTCTGCTCTCAGGGATGCAGACAGACTTAGAAGCAGTTGTGGCTCTTGGGTTCCTATGGGAACAGATCAGAGATGCAAGGGCTTCAGTTCTCCCAACTCTTAAGGGGATTTGTCAGGGGAGGAGGGAAAAGGATTTAATTTCTGATGCGAGTGGGAAACCAATATCTATTCTCTGCATGCCTGTCTGCTGCAAGCTTGCCTCTGCTGAAGAGGTGACAGCAGCCTGGGCGCTGCCTCCCAGCCTGCTTGGCTGCTGCATGGCCACAGAGTTAATCACAAGTTGGACAATGTGAGGCATGAGTCCACCCTGCTGCTAGTTGTGGTTGTGTGGAGAAAGGCAGCTACAGAACCCCGCACAGCTGCTGGGAATGCAGACACAGCTCTGAGCCCTGAGCAAGGGCAGCAGGCCCCTCTGACTGCCCCAGGCTGAGGCTGAGCCCACCTTGGCCACCCCACTGAGTCACAGCAACCCCCTGAAGGCTCCAGGCTGGGGGCAGAGTGGTGGAAACTGCCCAGCAGAGAAAGACCCTGGGGATGTTGGTCAGGAGGAGCTGAACGTGAGCCAGGCTGTGCCCAGGTGACCATCAGCAGCCTGGCTTGGGTCAGCAGGAGTCTGGGCAGGGATTGTGCCCCTGGGCTGGGCACTGGGGAGGCCACTCCTGCAACCTTGGGGTCAGGTTTGGGCTCCTCACTCCAAGAAGGACACTGAGGAGCTGGAGCAGGTCCAGAGAAGGGCAACAAAGGTGGGGAAGGGTCTGGAGAGCAGCAATGGTGAGGAGCAGCTGAGGGAGCTGGGGGTGTGGAGGCTGGAGAGAAGGAGGCTGAGGGCAGAGCTTCTGGCTCTCTGCAGCTGCCTGCAAGGAGGCTGCAGCCAGCTGGGGTTGGGCTCTGCTGCCAAGGGACAAGTGCCAGGGCAAGAGGAAAGGGCCTCGAGCTGCCCCAGGGCAGGTAGGGGTGGGGGGAAGCTGGAAGGGTGGTTGGGAGCCCCTGCTGGGGATTGCTGGCAGGGGAGCTGTGTGTCTGTATCACCTTTACCTTGTCTATGTCACTATTCCTGTCTGTTGTGTCTACCTCTGCCTGTGCATTGTGCTGAGCTGTCAATAGAGCCTCAGTCCTTCACTTCCAGCTGGCTGAGGCTGGCCTGGGGGTTTTACAAAGTGGGGGGCACAGGGAACTCCCAACCCATCACAGCTTTCTTCCCAGCCCTTTACATTTCCAGCCCCCAGCAGTGCAGACTGCAGGTGGAATTGAGCTCCTTAGGTGTGCAGCAAACTTTGAAGCTCTTCAGCTCAGGAATTCAGAACCTTTCCACCGAAGGCTTGGAACTGTTTTGGGAAGATGATTTCACCTCCCTTGGGAGGAGGGGAAAAAGCCCACCCTGGAACCATTGGAGGCTTTGAGCTTCTGCCCTTGCCTTGCAACATCACAAAGCTCCCCTGGCAGCAATCCCTGCAAGTGGAGATGTCAGGAAGTTAGGTGAAAAGTTGGGAATGCTGAGCCGGCTGCCTGCGGGAAGTGGCTGCTGCGTTCTGCAGAGGGGGCTCAAAGGTCACCCCCGCGGCAGGAACGCTGTGCCCGGCTGCTGCCAGCCGAGGGAGGGCTGTTAAAGTGGCAGGCTCTGCCTGTTGTCAGCCTGCCAGCTGATGCCTTACCGCTGGGTCCCTGTGTAGGTGAGCTCTTTTCTCCCCGAGCTGAGTGCACTTCAGGAGCAGATTGGCTCTCTGCCCCTCCCCTGCTTCTTTCCCTGCTGGAAGCACTGAAATTTCCCATTTTTGATGCCTGCCTTTTTGCCTCCTCCCTGCTATTAGGGTAAAGCATAGGGAGAGGAGGAGGGAGAGAGGGAAGAAGACAAGTGTAGGCTGCTGGTGTTGCAATCTAAAACCTACTCAGGGAACAGGAGCGGGGTCATTCTGGAGGCCTTTCCATATTGGTTTTCCTTCTGCAGATTAACTTCAGCCTGACAGTTGCAACACCTTTAAAATTTCAGTGGTGCCAGGTGCTCGTTGAACTGAGGGTGAATAATTCAGTGGCCTTCCACCAGCTCCTTACTGCCTTGCTCCCAAGGGAAGCTTTTGGCCTGTCGGTGTCATTGATTCAGTTGCAGAAGGATCCTGCGTGCGCAGCGCTGCTCACAGCAGAGGAAGCTGCAGCCAGAGCTGAGCTCCCACAGCACAGGAGCAGGTTGGTGTGGGAAGAGGCTGCTCCTCAAGGTCCTCCTAAAGAGGGTCTCTGTGAGGTGACCTCATTTGGGTTTTACAAGGGCTTGTAGTGCTGGGAGGAGGGTGCTGGATTTGGGCTGGGAGAGGGCAGAGTGAGACTGGAGATGAGGAAGAAATTGGCAGCGAGTGTGGGCAGACACTGGCACAGGCTGCCCAGGGAGGCTGTGGATGCCCTCTCCCTGGAGGTGTTGAAGGGCAGGGTGGGTGAGCAGTATGGACTGGTGGAGGGGTCCCTGCCCATGGCAGGGGGGTTGGAGCTGGATGAGCTTTAAGGTCCCTTCCAACCCATTTTGTGATTCTTGTGGACCCTCTGATCCTTGCTGGGTACTGAGGAGGAAGGCAGGAGCCTGAGGAGGTGAAATTTGTCCTGTGTAAAGAATGCTTGAACTCATCCTGTGCTGGGCAAGTGGTGGCTCAGACCTGGAGGGAGGCACAGGCTCTGCTTTCTGGGGCTGTCTGCTCTGCTCCTTTTCCTCTTTGCAAGGAGAAGGAAAATCAATTCCCTGTGGAACTTTGTGCCACATCTTTTGGGTGCTGTTCATCTGAAGGTATGCAGAGGGATCAGTTGTTTGTGTGAAAGCACTGGCACTGGTATGGCCAACTAAGAGCTCTTCATTAGCTTCCTTCCACCAGTAACCCAATCAGCAACTGTTAAGGAGTTCCCTGCACAAAGCCCCAAGCCCCACACGGAGGGGGCTGGAAGCAGCCTCTGGTGCCCAGCTGGTCACAAAAGAGGCTCTGTCTGAAGCTGAGGAGAAGCTTGTTTGGTGTGAGGGTGCTGGAGGCCTGGAGCAGGCTGCCCAGAGAGGCTGTGGAGTGTCCTTGTGTGGAGAGCTTCCAACCCCCCTGGGCACTGTGCTGCTGGGCAAGCTGCTGTGGGTGTCCTGCTGGAGCAGGGGCTTGGGCTGGAGGATCTCCAGAGCTCCCTTCCAGCCCCACCCTGCTGGGATGCTGTGGGATGTTGTGTGAAGCTGTGATGCAGGAGGGCTTAGAGCTAGGCTAGGCTTAGATGCTTGATTATAGCCTGATCAGCCAGGTTAATTGCAATCTAATCCTGCCCAAGGCCTTTGAGCTCTAATCAAGGATGAGGATCTGCATCAAGTGCTACAGCTGAGGTGAAATAAAGATGCTTGCTTTGGCAGGCTTGGAGAGCTCTCCTGCAACACCACCACAGGAATTAGTTACCAAGCCCCAGGTCTTGTGATCTGAGATGATCAGAGCAGGTCCTGTGACAAGCAGCTGAGGGAGCTGGGGTGGTTGAGGCTGGAGAGAAGGAGGCTGAGGGGAGAGCTTCTGGCTCTCTGCAGCTGCCTGCAAGGAGGCTGCAGCCAGCTGGGGTTGGGCTCTGCTGCCAAGGGACAAGTGCCAGGGCAAGAGGAAAGGGCCTCAAGCTGCCCCAGGGCAGGTTTAGGGTGGACATGAGGAACAATTTCTTCCCCTTGGAGGGGTCAGGCTTCCCGGGGCGGGTGGTGGAGTCCCCACCCCTGCAGGGGCTTCTGAGCCCTGGAGCTGTGGTACTGAGTGCCATGGTTTGGTGGTGCCCTGGCAGGACAGGGTTAAGGGTTGGGCTCCATCACCTTCAGGGTCTTTTGTAACCTTCAGACATTTCCATGTTCCTCTGACCATCCTGGGCATTTACTTCTGAGGCCCAGTTGCCAAACTTGAAATTAATTAGAAACCTCCTGATAAATTGTAATGTAATGAAAGGAAGGGAGGAGGGGAGGGCAGGTCCACACCTAGACAAATCCTGCAGAAGACATCTCCACAAAGGCTCTGAATTTAATTACAGGGATAGCTCTGTGCTGCCTGCAGTGTTAAGAGCAGAAAGCATTTTCTCTTCTTACAGCTTAAACCCTGTCAGCTTGCAGCCAGGCACTTGTCCTGCAGTGGATCTGAACACACAGCTTTTTTTTTTTTGTTGTTGTTTTTTTTTGGTCCCACTTCTAATCCTGTTTGGATTAGAAGTTCAAGTGTGAAGACTCATTTAGCATTTGAAACTCTTTATCTGCTAGACTTGGGAGGAAAGGCAGCTTCTCTCCTAGAAATCAATTTGGAAACTCCTCCTTTTCTCCACTGCTGCTGGAGCTGCAGGGACACCTCCAGGGAGGTTGTGGAGCACAGAAGAGCTACAGGGAGGTTGTGGAGCACAAAAGACCTGCAGGGAGGTTGTGGAACACAGNATCCTGCAAGGCCACTCCAAGCTCTCCTGGAAGCCTTCTCCTCTCCAGGCTGCAGAGCCCCAACTCTCTCAGCCTGTCCTCACAGCAGAGCTGCTGCAGCCCTCTCAGCATCTTGCTGGCCTCCTCTGTACTGGCTCCAACACTTCCATGTCCTTCCTGTGCTGGGGGCTCCAGAACTGCACCCAGGACTGCAGCTGGGGTCTGAGGAGATCCAAGGGTTGGAGCAGCTCTGCTGTGAGCACAGGCTGAGGGAGCTGGGGGTGTGCAGCCTGGAGAAGACTCCAGGAGGACCTTAGAGCTGCCTTTCAGTATCTGAAGGGATCCTTCAGGGAGGCTGGAGAGGCACTTGTGGTGAGGGTGACCAGGGGCAGGACAAGGGGGGAGGGTTTGGTGCTGAGGAAGAGCAGGGTTAGGCTTGAGCTGTTCTGTGATTCTCTGACCAGCATTTGGAGTGAGGACTTGTAGTGATGGGATGAGAGGGCATGGATTGAAGCTTGAGTATAGATTGGGATTAGACATTAGGGAGCAATTCTTTCCAGTGAGGGTGGTGAGGCACTGGCACAGGTTGCCCAGGGAGGCTGTGGATGCTTCCTCCCTGCAGGTGTTCCAGGCCAGGCTGGACGAGGCCTTGAGCCGCCTGGTCTCAGTGGGTCTAGTCCCTGCCCATGGCAGAGGGGGTTGGAACTGGATGATCTTTAAGGTCCCTTCCAGTCCAGCTCATTCTATGAACCTGTGAATCTTCTGGAGCTCAGCTTTCTCAGTGAGGAAAGTGAGCTTGCATTCCTTTGTTTAAAACAAGCTAATTGTTGATGCTTTCTTCACCAGGAGTTGGGTCAGCAGAGAGACAAACCTGAGCTGGGGCCACTTGGCTTCTGTCCCAGAGTGCCATGGGACCATGGGAGTGTTTGAGCTGGAAAAGCCCTCCAAGATCAAGTCCACCCCTTGACCCAGCCCCACCATGGCCACTGAACCCTGTCCCCAGGTGCCATGGCCACAGGTTTCCTGAACACCTCCAGGGGTGGGGACTGCAGCAGCTCCCTGGGCAGCCTGGGACAGTGCCTGAGCACTCTTGCAGCAAATTGTTCCCAATTTCCTCCATCCTGTGTCCCTCCTCACAGCTCTTGGACTCATGCCTGGGAGCAGATAAGGAGGTTGGAAACAGCTCTGAGGATGAGCCTGCTGAGCTCCCTGGGCAGGGATGAAGTTTGTGTCGCTCAGTGCAGCCAGGCACGGGGCTGAGCTGCCACAGGAGCCTGTGTGCCAGTGCCCCTCTTCTGGGAAGACAAGGGCCCAGGGAGCCAGCTTCGAGGGAGGGCTTGGTCACCTTCATCCAGAGAGGGTCTGCAGCTGGCTGCCAGGGCAGCTGTGGAGCCGGACTCTGTCCAGCAGACCTCTCCCCACCTTACTTGCTCCCAGGCAGCCTGAGTGCTTTTGTGTCTTCTTCCTTCTCACCTTCCACTGGCACCAGAATGATCTCACTTTGGGCACACAGCTCAGTCTTGTCCCCTTGGCTTGGCAGGAGAAGGTAGCTTGTGCCTTTCCCAGCCTCTCTGCTGATCTCTGATCTGCTTTGGAGGGTGCTGAGCCACTGGAACTGGTTGCCCAAAGAAGTTGTGGAGACTCCAAGCCTGGAAGTGTTCCAGGTTGGATGGAGCCCTTGAGCAACCTGGTCTAGCAGGTTCCTTCCTTGCCCCTGGCAAGGAGCTGGAACTAAGTGATCCTTAAGGTCCCTTCCAACCCAAGCCATCCAGTGACTCCTGGTCCTCTTTAGTAACCATGGGTTGGAGTTACCTTCTGAGTAGCCTGCTGCTGCTCTTTGCTGCCTGCTGCTGCTCTTTGCTGCCTGCTGCTGCTCTTTGCTGCCTGCTGCTGCTCTTTGCTGCCTGCTGCTGCTCTTTGCTGCCTGCTGCTGCTCTTTGCTGCCTGCTGCAGCCCTTGCAGCCTGCACCACCATAGCTGGAGGCCTCCTGTGTGCTCAGTTGATGTTTCCTGCACCCCAATAGCTTGGGGAAGAATTGCTCCTGATCTTTTGTTTCTTTTTTGTTCAGCAGGACCCATTTTTAGCCACAGAGGCAGGCACTTGCAGTCTGTGTTGATTTTCAGTCTGTAGCTGTACAGCTGCTCGGAGCCAAGGGATGCTTTTGGAGGGCATTGTCCTGCTGCAGCTCCTCTCTTGTCGTGTGGGGAGGAGGCCTGCTTCTGCCTCACCTCCCTCCGCCTCCTGTGTGTGGCTGCATGGCCTGCAGGGTGGCAATGTTGTCCCTCTGGTAGCAGGCTCTGCCAGCTCCTCCCAGCACAGAAGCAGAATGCATCAGGTTGGAAGGGACTCTCAAAGGTCATCTTAGAGTCACAGAATTGTTTTGGCTGGAAAAGACTTCCAAGATCTGAGCCCAGCCATGGACCCAGCACCACCATGGACCCAGCACCACCATGGCCACTAAACCATGTGCCCAGGTGCCATACCCACACATCTCTTAGCAGCTCCAGGAATGGTGACTCCATCACCTCCATGGGCAGCCTGTGCCAGTGCCTGACCACTTGCAGCAATGAAATTGTTCCTCCCCTGGGCAGCTCGAGGCCCTTTCCTCTTGCCCTGGCACTTGTCCCTTGGCAGCAGAGCCCAACCCCAGCTGGCTGCAGCCTCCTTGCAGGCAGCTGCAGAGAGCCAGAAGCTCTCCCCTCAGCCTCCTTCTCTCCAGCCTCCACACCCCCAGCTCCCTCAGCTGCTCCTCACCATTGCTGCTCTCCAGACCCTTCCCCACCTTTGTTGCCCTTCTCTGGACCTGCCTCAGCCCCAGTGAGAGGCTGAAAACTGACCCCAGGATCGAATTATTCTTTTCCAGCCCCCCTGCAGTCAGCAGATCAGGTGGCTCAGGGTCCCATCAGGTTTGAATGTCTCCATGAATGAGGCCTCCACTACATCTCTGGGCAGCCTCATCCAGCATTTCACTACCCTCAGGGTGGAGAACTTCTTCCTGGTGTCTGATGTGCTTGGGAACTTCTCCAGTAGCTGCTAACAGGAGAACATGAGGAGCAAGGTGGCAAGGAGGTGCCTGTCTGATGTCCTCATGGAAACACCAAACCCTGGGGACAGACTGCTTGGAGCTGGAAGGAACTTAAGCACTGTCAAGCTCCCTGCTATGGGCAGGGACAGTCTCTACTAGCCCAGGTTCTTCAGGGCCACATCCAGCCTGGCCTGGAACACTTCCAAAGCTGCAGCCCTGGCAACTTCTCTAGGGATGCTGTTATCAACCCTTGGGAGAGGCTGGAAACACTTTGCTGAGCTTGGGAGGTGGTGGAACATTGTTGTTGTGCCCAACAGGGCCAATGGTGTCCTGTGGGGCATGAAGGAGAGTGTGGGCAGCAGGGCAAGGGAGGTGCTTCTTCCATTCTGCTCTGCCCTGCTGAGGCCACAGCTGGAGTCCTGGGTCCAGTTCTGGGTTCCCCAGGTCAGGAGAGACTGGGAGAGAGTCCAGTGGGGTCTCGAGGTGCTGAGGGGCCTGGAGCAGCTCTGGGAGGAGCAAAGGCTGAGAGCCCTGGGACTGAGAGCCTGCAGAAGAGCAGCCCCAGAGGGCATCTGCTCAGTGCTCAGCAGCAGCTAAAGGAGCTGTGGGGGGCAAGAGCCTGGGGCCAGACTCTTGTGAGTGGTGCCCAGGGACAGGCCAAGGGGCAGAGGGCACAAAGTGTCAGGCAGGAGGTTGCATGTGAGGCTGAGGAGAAGCTTGTTTGGTGTGAGGGTGCTGGAGGCCTGGAGCAGGCTGCCCAGAGAGGCTGTGGAGTGTCCTTGTGTGGAGAGCTTCCAACCCCCCTGGGCACTGTGCTGCTGGGCAAGCTGCTGTGGGTGCCCTGCTGGAGCAGGGGCTTGGGCTGGAGGATCTCCAGAGCTCCCTTCCCACCCCACCCTGCTGGCACTCTGTGAAGAGAGTAGTTTCAGGGCTCGGAGCTGGAAAAGTAGAGGTCTGTGGAACTTAAGTAGGAGCTCTTCTCCAGTGGAGCTGTCTAGATAATCCCTGAGCAGGGAACTGAGCTCTGCTCTCACCTCCATCTCTCTCTGGGGTGCAGCAGGCAGGGGGATGGAGGCTACCAAGGGTGAGTTGAAGCACATGAGTTGTGGAACTGCCAGGCAAGGTGCAGCCACCAGGGACCTGGAGTGCTTGTGGAGGAGCTGCCTGTGCAGGACATGGAGTCACAGGATGGATTCACAGACTCAGGCAGGCTGGCAGAGAGCTCCAAGCTCCCCCAGCCCAACCTAGCACCCAGCCCATGCCAACCAACCAGACCCTGGCACTGAGTGCCCCATCCAGGCTTTGCTTCAGCACCTCCAGGGATGGGCACTCCACCACCTCCCTGGGCAGCCCATTCCAGTGCCAATCACTCTCTCTGCTAACAACTTCCTCCTAACATCCAGCCTGACCCTGCCCGGGCACAGCTTGAGGCTGTGTCCCCTCCTTCTGTCCCTGGGTGCCTGGCAGCAGAGCCCAACCCCAGCAGGTAGCTGCAGAGAGCAATGAGCTCTGCCCTGAGCCTCCTCTCCTGCAGGCTGCACACCCCCAGCTCCCTCAGCCTCTCCTCACAGGGCTGTGCTCTGAGGAGGTGCTGTGGAGGAGGGGATGTGTGCTGGTGATCAGAAGTGGAGCTGCTGGTGGCTCTGTCTGAAGGGAAGGTGCTTTTTAGCTCTGGGTGATGAGAAGAGAGATCCAAGGCTTCACCATGCTATAAGATCAGAGACACCTGGGCCTGATTCATCCTTTGCTTACATAAGCAAATTAAAAATCAGGATTCCTGCCCTGCCATCCAGATCTGTGGTTCAGGAAGAGTCCAACCACTCCAGCCTGGCAGGATGCAGCCCAGGACTTCACTTGGATCTTGCTGTGTCATTGGGGAAGTGCTGGATGCAGAGGAGCTCCAGGGGGGAGGAGGAGGAGGAAGGGTTTTAGCTCTGCTTGTCCCAGGGGCTGTGTAGAGGTGCAGGACCTGTGCTGGCTTCTGCTGCTTGCTGCAGTGCTGCACACTGTGCTGCCAGCAGCCCTGGCCAGAGCAGCAGCAGGAGCAAGTGGCTGGAGGGGAAGGAAGCAGAGGGGTAAGTCACCAGGGAGTTGCCTGCGTTTGATTTCCTCTCTGGTTTTGCATTTGGGACTTAATTTCCTATGTGGGGGCGGGGGGGCAGTGGTGGCTGCATGCACCAAGCAGTTGGAGGGGTTTGACTCCTTGCAGGCACTTCCTCCTCACTCATCTCCTCTGGCTTCCCAGCAGATGAGCTGGAGAAACAGCTGGCAGCAGCTGGAAGGAGGAGGGAGCTCTGCTTGGCTCAAAGATAACTCCAGGGCATCTTAGCAACAACCACAAAAGCTAAAGTGGAGGAATAGATGGAGGGCTGCAAAGCAAATGTGAGCAGGGGAGGGCAGGGGAAATGTGGAGAGAAGCTGCAGAGGGAGTGAGAGCTGAGGAATGGGGGAGTGGGCTGGGAGAGATGTGCAGCAAGTGCAGAGGCCTTGGGTGAGGGGAGAAAGGAAGGTTTCAGAAGGTGCTGTGCAGGGGCATGTCTGAGAGCAGCGCTGCTCATGGCAGAGGAAGCTGCAGCCAGAGCTGAGCTCCCACAGCACAGGAGCAGGTTGGTGTGGGAAGAGGCTGCTCCTCAAGGTCCTCCTAAAGAGGGTCTCTGTGAGGTGACCTCATTTGGGTTTTACAAGGGCTTGTAGTGCTGGGAGGAGGGTNCCAACCCAACCCATTCTGTGGGTCTGTGAACTGTTGGAGTGCACGCAGAGGAGGCCACAAAGATGCTCCAAGGACTGCAGCACCTCTCCTGTTGAGGCCAGGCTGAGAGAGTTGGGCTTGTTCAGCCTGGAGAAGGCTGCAGGAGACCTTGGAGCAGCCTTGCAGTGCTTGAAGGGGGCTACAGGAGAGCTGGGGAGGGCCAGGACCAGGGCTGGGGGCTGCAGGCTGGAAGAAGCTGGATTTAGATGGGCCATGAGGAGGAGCTTCTTCCTCAGGAGAGTGGTGAGGCAGTGGCACAGGGTGCCCAGGGGGGCTGTGGCTGTACCCTCTGTGGAAGTGCCCAAGGCCAGGCTGGATGAGCCCTTGAGCACCCTGGGCAGGTGGGAGGTGGTGTTGATGCCCAGGGCAGGGGGTTGGGGCTGGAAGGTCTTTAAGTTGCCTTCCAAGCCAGCCCATTCTGTGGTTCCTGCAGCAGGGAGCCCTGGAGGGGGATTTATTTATAGCAGCAACCACTGAGGCAGGAAAGGTTTTGCTCAAGCTGTGATTTGGGTGAGGAGCCAGAGCACTGGAGCTTGCCTCTGCCTCCCTCCCTCCTGCTCTTGCTTTTCTTCAGCTTTTTCACTGTAATTAGCAAGCTTTCCCTGAGCTGGGTCAGAGCTGGCAGCTTTCTTTAGAAGCCTGTGTTCCTCCAGGCAGGAATAAAGCAGGATTTCTCTTCTGGGAATACTTAGCCTGATAGTTTGTTTTATTTCAAGGGCTGTTCTTGAGTGCTGAGGTGGAAGCCACGAGATGGGAGGGACAGAGCCACATGGGCTTCTGAAGTTGCAGCAGCATCTGAGGATTCAGAGTTAGGCTTCAAGTGTTCACTTTGAGCTTGAGAGAGAGAGAGGAGGGGGGAAAAAAAGTCATTTGAAGGCTAATTTGTAGTAGTTTGGGCTTGGCTAGGATGAGAAAAGCAGCTTGGCCAAGGCAAAGCTCTCCTGCTCTTTGTCTTTGAAGGCAAAATCTGGGAACCCATGAGATGGGCTGAGGTCAGCAGGAGGTGAGCCTGCAGGCACAGATGTCAGAGCTGTGGCTGTGTGACAGACATGGCACCACTCTCTTGGCAGGTGCTCTGCATCACACAAGGGCTCAGGTTGGAAGGGACCCTGGAGAGCATCTGCTCCAACCCCCCCACCGTGGGCAGGGACACCTCCCACTGGCTCAGCTTGCTCCAGAGCTCATCCAGCCTGGCCTGCAACAGCTCCACAGCCTCCCTGGGCAGCCAGAGCCCTGCCACCCTTGTGCTGAAGGCCTCTTGCACTGTTTGTGCAGGTGGTGCCAGCCAAGGCAGGGAACCTTCTGGGCTTGAAGGTGCTGATGCTGGGGAATCTGAGCACACCTGGTGTGGGGGTGCCTGTGGGGGGGACATAGCTTAGAGGCAGTGCTGCTGGGAATCACCTACCTGTGGCTGTAACTCTTCTCCCTCTGCTCTGGTGAGGCCACATCTAGAGCCCTGACTCCAGCTCTGGGCTCCCCAGCTCAGCACAGACTGGGAGCTGCTGGAGAGAGTCCAGTGCAGGCTCTGAGCATGCTGAGGGGCCTGGAGCAGCTCTGGGAGGAGCAAAGGCTGAGAGCCGTGGGGCTGAGAGCCTGCAGAAGAGCAGCCCCAGAGGGCATCTGCTCAGTGCTCAGCAGCAGCTAAAGGAGCTGTGGGGGGCAAGAGCCTGGGGCCAGACTCTTGTGAGTGGTGCCCAGGGACAGGCCAAGGGGCAGAGGGCACAAAGTGGCAGGCAGGAGGTTGCATGTGAGGCTGAGGAGAAGCTTGTTTGGTGTGAGGGTGCTGGAGGCCTGGAGCAGGCTGCCCAGAGAGGCTGTGGAGTGTCCTTGTGTGGAGAGCTTCCAACCCCCCTGGGCACTGTGCTGCTGGGCAAGCTGCTGTGGGTGCCCTGCTGGAGCAGGGGCTTGGGCTGGAGGATCTCCAGAGCTCCCT
>VWYK01016944.1:4376-20136 GCA_013399775.1 Semnornis frantzii | reverse complement strand
TAACAAAGCCAAGTGCTGGTCCTTGCACTTGGGTTGCAAAATCCCATGCAATACTACAGGCCTGGGGCAGAGTGGCTGGGAAGTTGCCTGGCAGAAAAGGAGGTGGGGCTTTTTTTTGACAGCCATCTGCATGTGAGCCAGCAGTGTGATCAGNAGCCAGCAGTGTGCTCAGGTGGCCAAGAAAGCTGGCAGCATCCTGACCTGTACCACTAATAGTGTGGCCAGCAGCAGGGAAGTGGTTGTGCCCCTGCTCTCAGCTCTGGTGAGGCCACACCTTGAGCACTGCACTCAGTTTTGGGCCCCTCAGTACAGAAGATATTGAGGTGCTGCAGCATGTCCAGAGGAGGACAACAAAGATGGTGATGGGCGTGAAGAACAGATCTGGTGAGGAACATCTGAGGGAATGGGGAGATGAGGAGGCTGAGGAGTGACTTCATTGCTCTCTACAACTACCTGAAAGGAGGCTGTAGTGCGGTGGAGATCGGTCTCTTCTCCCAAAGAACAGGCGATAGAAAGAGAGGAAATGGCCTCAAGTTGTGCCAGGAGACATTTAGATGGGATATTATGAAAAAATTCTTTATGGAAAGAGTGGTCAGGCATTGGAACTGGCTGGTGCAGTCATCATCCCTGGAGGTGTGGAGAAAATGTGTGGACGTGGCACTTCAGAACATGGTTTAGTGGTCACGGTGACATTAGGTTGATGGTTGGGCTTGATCTTGAGAGATCTAACTTTAGTGATTCTATGAATACAAGCATGATACTGGCAGGGACCTTGCTAACTGGGGCATGGGATGTGCTGTAGAGGACTATGGGCATGGTACAGTAAGAGAAGGCTCAGGAAGATAAACAGCTCATAATCATATTAGCTGCCTTCTTACTGAAAGGTTTGCCTGTAATAGAATTACTTATTTTTCATTTTTCTTTTGTAAATAGAGACTATACATTCTTTGATCACACGAGTTAATATTTCAAGTCGTGGTGGTTTAGAGACCTTACACTCTAATAACTCTAAATTATAAACATGGAATGGGAAAATTCCAGAGACATTGAACAGGAAAAAAACAACCAAACAAACAAAAAGAAACCCTAAAAAGTAAATAAAATACAGGATTGGTTATAAAAGAAAAACAACAGATAAGTCTGTTTCAGCCATTGGAATGGGCTGCCCAGGGAGGTGGTGGAGTCGCCATCTCTGGAGGTGTTCAAGCAAAGCCTGGATGGGGCACTTAGTGCCATGGTCTGGTTGATTGGCCAGGGCTGGGTGCTAGGTTGGACTGGTTGAGCTTGGAGGTGTCTTCCAACCTGCTTGATTCGATGATTCTGTGATTTCATCCATTTGTTGGTCTACTCTAAAGTCTGCTGCACAACTTATTCTGTCTCCTTTTTCCTCCTCTTCTTTTCCCTGTGCTGGCAGATCTTGCATGGCTACACTAACCTTGGCTGAGTAGATGACAGTGGGGACTGGTTAGCCCCTTCTGGGTTTTGTCCACGGAGGGATCTTGGTGTTATCTCTAAATTGTAAACATATGTAACTATATTTTGTACATATGCATTGTATGATATGCTTTTAGATTTTAGTTTTGCTGTAAGTATAGCTTTATCTTGCTTCCAAGCCTCCCCAACTAGTGATTTTATTTTAGGGGGTAATTTTAACTCTGCCACACAAGCAGATTGAGAGTGAAAGTGTCTTCATTTCAAAGCTACTTCTCCCTGCCCATAATGAGACAGGCAGGATCCTCACGCTTCACTCCTCTGCTGTGGCAATGGGCACAGCTAGGCAAGTGCCCACACTTCTGCAATACTGGGTGCCAGGGTAGTTCTGCCTGGGCTGTGGGCTGAAGCTGATGTTTTACTGCAGGCAGGAGGTGCCAGGACATGCAGGTTTGAGCGGAGAGAACGTGGAAGCATTGCTGGGGACACAGAGAATGCTGGAGAAGCAAAAGCAGAGCTTCAGGAGAGGAGTGCTGGTTCCAGAATTATCTGAAGGAACGAATGATCTCAGAGCTAAATCTCTTAGTGTGCAGCCTTCACAGCTGACCATGATTCCCCAGCCTGAGGTCCTGCTGCTTGTGGGTTACATAGTGGTGTATTGTCACAACAGTCACTGTGCCCAGCAACTGTGGCTTGAGTTTCCTTCTGAATGTACAGCCAAGTTTGGAGGTAATGTGGATGGCAGCATCAGGAATACGTCAGCAGCAGCTTACTGCCAACAAGCTAGCAAAGCACATCTGGAGATAGTGCCATGTAAATATAGCAAGTCTATTCATATCTAATACCCTCCTGTGAAATGCTTTCCCCATTATCACCCCCTCCCATTTGTTCCCTTTATGGGAAAGTTTGTGACATGTTCGCAGTTTACTTGAATGAGGCCCAACCTCTCCTGCTTGAGGTGCTCAGCAAACTACTCCTTGTGCTCCTTTCTTTGAGTTCTCCAAACTCATGTAGCAATAAAATGTGTCTTACAGGCTGGATTGAGAAAGCAAGAACACTCTTAAAGGTGTATGATCCAACAGGACAGACTCTGTATTGGCACTGACAGCAGCTACCTTGACTTCACAGATTATAACTGGACCAACAAACAGAGAAGCAATCCATGAGACAGCTCTGAAACCACAGAGGTTTTCTAAGCTCCTCCTGATCATGTCAATTAACAGAAGCTGCTGCTGAACTTTAGTGCTTAACATTGATACATCATAGACTTGCAGCCAAATTACAGAGTTAAATGATGACCACTCTTGCTTGACTGGAGTTGCTCTTAGTCCCAGTGATGTAATGGAAAAAGTATGCTGCATGAAAGAAGGCTGCTCACTAAATTCAGGTCCTCCTGGTTTCTCAAGGGCCACTTCCTGTGTAGCAGGTGTTGCTCAGTGAAGAATGCAGCACTTTGGTTCAGCTCAGGAGAGGAGTGGTGCAGAAGCAGGATTTCTGCGTTTCATTTAATTAGTATTGTTCCCTCTGCTCTGCTGTAGGGAAGGCCATGACTTTCACCATCATTCGGCTCTCTTAATGGCAGTCTTAAAACTCACATGAATAAAAAGAGATTAACTTAAAGAGAGAAAAAACAGGACATGCTGAGTATATCCTATCCTTACTAGCTGCAGAGAAGAGGTCCCCAGCTGCTTTTGGTGCTGTATCACTTGGAAATTCCACCTCTGCCTCCTTGAGGGTTTCTACAGCATTGCCTTGGTGGTGCAGAAAGTCCTCAGCGGCTCAGACTGAAGCCAGGATTGTCCAGCACCTCACCCTGATGCTGATTTCATTGGGAATGATGTAGGGTCCTTGCAATAGCTCTTCTCTGCAGGTGCTTACCCTCTGAATGACATCACCAGAGGATAAAATAGTTCTGCTCTCAAACATTCTTTTTTCTTTTAAAAAGACCTGTGACTGACATATTTAATAATTACCTTGGTTTAAAGAGAAGAACAAGCAATTTTAAAAGATACATGTATTAATTTTCATGGCTTTCAATCAAATGCACAGAGAGAGGGCCAGCAGCAGCACTGGGTACCTGTTTGGTGGGAAGCACTCAGTGAGGGTGTGAAGCAGCCTTTCCATAGAGTCTCCTCATGATAAATGCTTAAAGCAAGGAAAGAATCAGACATGTTTTAATCCCTTCATGTTCTAATTCCCCAGTGTTTTAGGGCCTTCTGAATGAAACATTTCTTCTGGATCATTAGGCATGAGCAGTCCTTGCAAGGTGTCTTATCTTTTTTGATGTATTTCACCTTCCCCAAGCTCCTGTATTGTTGTGGTAGACCTAAATAGGCCAAAATAGGCTTATACATGTCCTGGCTTACCCAGAGATGTTTTTTCTGCTCTCTCTCCTTCTGTTTTGGGAAGAAGTATCTGCGGGAAAGAGGACAAAGAACCTGGAGCCACGGAGCCGGGGGACCCTGGCCTTTTGCAACCTGTGGTAAACAAGGTATACAGGCTCAGCTTGTGCCTGCATTGTGCAGGGCCTGTGTTCTGCCCAAATTTGGGTGAAGCAAGCCTACAGCTTCACCTAATATGGCAAAGCTTAGCTAACTGCCATTCTGATTGGCTATTCTGCACCCAAAGGCCCATTAGTCTTGGGCTGTATGGATAAAAGGAGATAAGCAGGGTGCACAACCTGTGCTCTGCCATTGTATCTGTGCTCTACTGTTATATTCATGCTGCCTTATATCATGAAATGCCTGGAAACTGCCTGCCAAGAGTTTACCAGGAACAGGCTCTAAATACCTCCACGTGATTGGCCTGCACAGCCAGCATGACACTGTGCTGAGACTGCACATCACAAGACATCCTGCCTGCACCTGAAAGCCTCCTGCCAAGACAGGAAGTCCTGGAGATACACAGATCATCCAGAGAGATCAGGACCAGATCACAGATGTCTGTCTCCTTTCCCCAGCAGCCTGGGAATAATCAGAAGTCTTAGAGGCTGACAAGACAGTAACACAATTCCCTGACAGCATTTGCATACTGTCCGAAGCTACAGCCAGCCCTGCCAGTCAGGAGATATTTTGTGAGTGAATACTTCAAGCCTCTTGTAATTCACTGTTGCCTTCTGCCATAAGCAGAAAGGAGCTTCCTGCGACCATCTAATGGGCAAGTGGAGTACTGACCGCAAGCAGTACACTGACTGCAGGAACCTTCTCTTCCAGTTCAACTGAGTTCTATTAATGTTATATATCATTACTTGTTATTGCTAGAGCCTATTGTAACCTGTATGAACTTTCCATGACTGATGCAAAGAACTGAGTATTATTGAAATCAATGATTGGCGTGGGGAGAATTCTGAATATTGAGTATTAATAAACAATATTTTTGAAAATATTATTTTGCATTAATTAATTACCCCTCCCCACTACATTAATCATGAGCTTCACCAGAGCTTCCTATGTTATGCGAGGTATCCCACTATTTTAAACCCGCTGCCTGATACTTTATTAGGTACCATGGATTGGGACAGTAGTACTTCTTCCACACAAGGAAAGGATTTCACATCACTGGGGGCTGCTGGACAGGTCTTCGGGGGCTCTTCTGTGCAAAATACTGCACAGTCCACAGAGTTCACATTCTCTTGACCTGTATGAACATGTGAAGATTATTTTATAGGTTATCTATAGAAGAAGGACAGAATAATAGAAATTTGGTCTGTGGAAAAGTTAGTAGTAATGATGGAAATAATCTGCTTAATGGGGTGATTGACTGCTTTAATCATAGAACCACAGAACCAAGTAGGTTGGAAGAGACCTTCAAGGTCATCCAGTCCAACCTATCACCCAGCCCTAGCCAATTAACTAGACCATGGCACTTCAGGACCTTTCTCTTGCAATGCCCTTTCCTTAATAGATATACTGAGTTACACAGTGTGTTTTATTTTAATCACTGTCGTGAAGGAATGCAGTGTCCAAAAAGACAAATCCAAATGCCCTTTTCTAATACCTGAACTCTATAGGTATTGAGAAGAGTTATAAAGCTTCTTGAGCTGTTGTACTTCAGTCATCAGGATACTGGGAGACAGAAATTTGAATTTCATTGCTCCACAAGAGGCAGCCCCCTAATGCAAAAGCTAGCTTTGGGAAGGGCTGCCAACTTGCAGGGTGTTGAGAGAAGTGCTGGCATCACTTAGTCCCAAACACTTGATCTTCAAGAGTTTTGAATCAGTTTGAGTTTTTATTAGTCTTAGGATTTGCAAAGCATTTTTATTTGGGCCTATTTCTGTTTATTGAATTATTGAAAGACACAGCAGAATAAGTATTGTAAATTCCTACCATTTTCAGTGCAAACAACTGAGTTGTAGCTGGATTGTGCTTATCACTTAAGTAGTGGAGAATGAAGGGTGTAGGTTATCTCCACTCTCCAGCCATCACTAAATCAATCAAGTGTTACAGCTTCCTTTCCAACGACATACCAAGAGAATCTGAAAAAAACTTCCTGGCACTGTCCCTTTTCTAAAGAGACCGTTTTAAAGTGAAATATCCAAGTGGTAGGTGGTTCATCCAAATTTCATTTTGACAAGTTGCTTCGTGGCCTCACTCAAAGCTCGAGGGGGTCTTTTGCCCAGCTGCACGGTTCACAAATTGCTTCAGAGGGGTTGAGTGAATGAACTTTGCAAACAGAGTTACAGAAGGATGCAGTAGGAGATTCTGTGTTGTCTCTTAGCAAGGAGAGCCTGAAAAATCCCCATGTGCTAGGCAGAGCTATACAAATACAGCAGTCTTTGCACTGGGACACAGCTGCAGTTGCTTGGTTGCTCATCTACAGTGAAAGAGATAACTACTGACTAAAGCAAGGAGGAGAATCTCAGCTCTGAGTCACTGATCCTTTCAATGCCAAGACTATGGGAATTTATGGAAATCAGTGAGCATAAGCCATATATATGCAGCTTGTTCTCCTTATTTATAAGGGTTTGCATATCACTCTCAGTGGAACTTTGTAGAGAGGAATGGAAATAGAGTTAACCTATTTTGTATGCTTAGAATTCTAGAATGGTAAGGTTGGAAGGGGCCTCAAAGATTATCCAGTTCCAACCCCCTGACATAGGCAGGGACACCTCCCACTAGGACAGGTCACTCAAGGCCTCCTCCAACCTGGCCTTGAACACCTCCCGGGAGGGAGCAGCCACAACCTCCCTGGGCAACCTGTGCCAGTGTCTCACCACCCTCACTCCAAAGAACTTCCTCCTAACATTCAGTCTAAAACTCACCTCTGCCACTTTAAACCATTGCCCCTTGTCCTGGCATTGCAAGAGGGACAATTGTCAATAGTCCCTCCTCAGCCTCCCTGTAGCCCCTTTCAGATACTGGAAGGCTACTAGAAGGTCTCTTGGAAGCCTTCTCTTCTGCAGGCTGTAGAGCCCCAACTCTCTCAGGCTGTCCTCACAGCAGAGCTGCTGCAGCCCTCTGAGCATCTTGGTGGCCTCCTCTGGACCCGCTCCAACACTTCCATGTCCATTCTGTGCTGGGGGCTCCAGAACTGCACACAGGACTCCAGGTGGTGTGTGATGATAGCAGAGTAAAGGCTGAGAATGACGTAGCTGGTCATGATAAATTGTGCATTCAGGCAGAGTTATCAATTAAGTTGAGGAGAGGAACACAGCAATCGATGCCAGCTGTGCATTCAGCTGATGTGAGCTGTAATTTATTCTTGTAGCTTCAGAGTGCTCACAGAAACAAGAAGAGATTATACATTCTTTTCAGCAGCAAGGTAATGGCACAGAACTTCAGAGGCTAACTATAAATAAAAAAGTACACCTGCTGGTGAAACATTTGTTCACTGGTTGATATTATTAAAAGAGATCTCTGTAAATGAAAGAGGAAGGAGGCTTTGTCAGGTATTTCCTTTTTATGTGGGAATTCCTAGTTGGCTTTATCTTCTGATGATTTTATGGCAGCAAACACTGACAGATCTGAAGCTGATAGTCACTTTGCTGTTCACGAGGATGAGGCACTAGTGGCTTTTCCCCACCATCCAGATATCAAAACCTTTCCTGAGGGCACATCCAATTACTGCCCATTGCAGTTAAGATACAGGCATGATGGAGCAGGAAGAGTGGACCAGTCAGGAAAAGGAAAGGAAACCAGTGCCAGGGTATCAAAGGGTTGCTGAAGGATTTGATACACCTTAAGCTACAGATGTGGAAATGAGCACCTCAGAAACTCTGAGTAGCCTCAGTTACATAGAACTAAAGAGAACAACAAAAATGCAGTCATTGTTCCGGTGTCATCAGTGCTGCCTGTTCATGTTTCTTATGTGTATGCTGCCAAGGTCAGTTGAGCACTACTTTTTCCAACATCAGAAGTAAAGCTTTGGCTGTGGAAGTGTAATTTCCTTCTCACGTTCCTAAGGCTTGATTTGTGAAAAGCAATTTAGCCGTAAATCATGAGCACAACCACCATAGGTACACAGTCTTTCATCTTGCAGTCCTTCAACTTTCTTCTTGGCGCCATATAGCCCCTAAAACCCACCTTCCCAGAGGACTGAACGAGAGGAATTTCTCCTTTGAACTCAAGGCATTTGAGATGAGAACAATTCCTTCTGGAGCCTAACAATTGTGCTGTTTCTCAAGTTCTATCATTTTTAGCAGCACATCTGTTTTATTTCCCATAAAAAGGAATGGATTTTATTCTCACAACCTGGTGCAATTTGTTTGTGAATAAAACTGTAGCACATTTTGCATAAGACAAGAATTTGGTTTTGATCAGCTCAGACAAACTGGAATGTGATTTAATAAAATTTTAGCAGTTTTATTAGTTGCAAAGCATGTAGATAAGAAGTGCATTTAAAGGGCAGATTAAGTAATAATCCATTTTTTAACAAATTAAACAGTTCTGTACAATTACTTTCCTCATGCATTTCAGTTTCTCTTTGAACACAGAAGTAGCTCCTGAAGGGAACCTTTCTTCAGGTCTTATCTGGAGACAGAATAACCTCAAGTTCAATGATAATAAGTGACAATGTCCTTCAGCTCCCTCAGCTGGAAGAACACATCAATGTGAAAGAGATCTCCTGTGAAAAGAAAATAGGAAAAAAAGCTGCCAGGGGTTTGGGACTACTGAAAGCGCCAACAGCAGCAGGGAAGTCAGGCTCTGGTTAACTCCCAAAATCTTTACTTTGCAAAGTTTGAATAAAGGAGGGAGGTGCACAGTGACTTGCAGAGAGATGGATGCTTATTCTCAAAAAAAATGCTTTGGGATTTTTGCACATAATTACCTGTTCACACTGCTTGAGCAATCAGCAGGAGGGCCAGTACTGGATTTTTTTCAGTCAAAAAAAGAAAAGCCAGTCAGTGTAATAAGCACTCACCAGTCCTGCAGAAGAGCTTCTGAAATACAGATGCCTTTGGTGTCTTATATTATAAAAGTAATTATCAGAACAAGGAAAATGCATGTGCTGAGGAGAGTTTTATATTTTCTCTGGAATTGTGTGCTATTGATCACTGCTACAGACAAGGTTTACAAGTAGCTTAATAACTGCTTTTGTAGTTGTACATCTGGAACCACAGGTCCTAACATTTTCAGAGCTTTCAGAAAATTCTAATTGGGAACTGAGGCTTCCTTCTCCACACTCTCCCCATTCCCCCCAAATTTACTCCCATCTAGGGCTGTTCTTAAAGCTACAGTCATGTCAGTATCAGAGAAGCTGATTTCTAGCTCAGGAATAGGGTAGCTCATCTTCACCCTACTACTACACATGCATGCATTGAGAAGGCTGAATACTCAGATAGAGCAGGCAGTTAGGGGAGACTGGGTCACTGCAGTAGCCTGGTGACACAGCATTGCAGACTTTGCTGTTTGACTGAGCTTTCCAAAGCTATGGCAGAGCGTTGGAACTGGATGATCTTTGAGGTACCTTCCAATCTTAGCATTCTATGATTCTACGATTCTATCAGCCTATGCAACTTCTTTCAGCGTCCCTGCTGCTGCCTGCACAGTGAAGGCTGCAACAGAAATCTGCCTCTTAACTTCTTCCCAGGCTTCATGTTGTGCTGCTTTGCTTTCAATATCGAACATGGCATCATAGATCCCTGGGAAGGACTCTCCAGCATACTTGTTGTGACTGCTTGGAGCAAAGATGATGTGTCTGTGGGAAAAGAAGAAGAAACATGTAGTCATACTAGATAAAAGTAGCCATTAACAGGGGGGTGTGTTCATTGCAGGGAGCAGTATGTGTGCTACATAAAGCAGTAATGAATCCCATGAAGAGCAGAAACTTACTACCTACACAAAAAATCTAGCTTGGACCTGTTTTTAAAAGGACAGGAAGAAGCAGCCTCAAGGGCAAAATCTGTAGAAAAGGGCATGAATTAAGGAAAAGAAGCCTTCTCCTTGGGAAGAGGTGATGCATTTGTCTAATTAGGAATGAAACCATGTTGGCTTGGCTTGGCTTGGCTTGGCTTTGCTTTGCTGTGCTCTGCTCTGCTCTGCTTTGCTTTGCTTTGCTTTTAAGTGGGAACTCCATAAACCTGTTGAGCTAGTGTGGCAGCCGTGAATGGGAAATTAAACTAGTAAGAGCTGAGGAGCAGTGAAACAGAAAGCTCAAAAAATAACTAAGCAGATGAATGATGGTCAGCAGATCTGGTGGAGGAATATGAAAAGAGAGAAAAACACCTGTGGCAGAATGCCTCAGGAGAGCATGAAGTCTTCAGAAAGATGATCATATTGGATTATTTCTTGGTGCCAAGAGTGGCAGATCCACTTTTTTATTTTTTTCTTATAAAGTATCCAAGCCTATTTGTAGTATGTGAAAGAGTTGTCCCAGATCAAAACCAGATTGCCCAGGGAGGTTGTGGAGCACAGAAGCTCCCTGGAGGTGTTCAAGGCCAGGTTGGAGGAGGCCTTGAGTGACCTGTACTAGTGGGAGGTGTCCCTGCCTATGGCAGGGGTTTGGAACTAGATAATTTTTGAGGTCCCTTCCAACCTTACCATTCTATGAAAATAAACACTAAAGCTACATTGATAAATGCAAGCAAGCAGAGCCAAACCAGCAAATGCAGACAGCTCTAAATGTTACCCTAACACCCAACAAGAACTATAGAAAACAACCACTTCATTCTTCCAGAAGTGTGAACAACAGTTTATCCTAGGAGGATGGAGGTGTGATTCGTAATGCCACCTGCCTGAGGGACTTCTGAATTGGTGTGAAAGTGATCAAACAGTGAGACAGATATATCTAGTCATGAGGAAAAGGTGATACTGAGAGTAAAGTGAGGTAGTCTGACACCTGACACTGGAAACTTGCTTTTTGCCAAGGCTTCCTAATACATGCACTGGGTTTCTATAAAGGTTACTGTGCTACACCAAACATTGTGTTTCTCTGCACCCATGGACTTGTGGAGGGAAAATGTCAAGAATAACAAGATAAAGGTTTTGACCCAGCAGGGCAAGGGAGGTGATTCTCACCCTTTACTCTGCTATCATCAGACCCCATCTGGAGTACTATGTACAGTTCTGGAGACCCAGGAAAGGAAGGACATTGAAGAGTTGGAGCAGGTCTAGAGGAGGGCCATGAAGATGCTCAGAGGGCTGCAGCAGTTCTGCTCTGAGGACAGGCTGAAAGAGTTGGGGCTCTGCAGCCTAGAGAAGAGAAGGCTTCCAGGAGACCTTCGAGTAGCCTTGCAGTGTCTGAAGGGGGCTACAGGAAGGCTGGGGAGGGACTATTGCCAAGGTCTTGCAATGCCAGGACAAGGGGCAATGGGTTTAAAGTGGCAGAGGGGAGATTGAAAGTGGATGTTAGGAGGAAGTTGTTTGCAGTGAGGGTGGTGAGACACTGGCACAGGTTGCCCAGGGAGGTTGCGGCTGCTCCCTCCCTGGAGGTGTTCAAGGCCAGGTTGGAGGAGGCCTTGAGTGACCTGTCCTAGTGGGAGGTGTCCTTGCCTATGGCAGGGGGTTGGAACTAGATGATCTTTGAGGTCACTTCCAACGTTACCATTCTATGATTCTATGAAATAATAGGAGCAATTGCAGCAGCAGCCAAAGCTGGGACAGGTGGGAACTCTGCAGTGCAGGTCATGGGCCTTTATCTATCCTGTGTTCAAATGTCTCTTTCTCTCCAAACTCTGTCTTCTGCCTTCACCTCACCCTCACTATATTTCTGCTTTCATCCTCCTCTTCCTTTTACTCCACCCTCATTTCTCCTTTCTTTTCAATACAGTGGATTCTTTACTTTGCACAGGTTTCAAAAAGCAAGTGGTGACAGAAGTAGCACTACAGATCTGAACGTAAAAGTCCCTGCACCACTGTATGTTTCAATGGGGCGCAAAACAGTTTTTCTCCACCTCTGGCTCCAGGGGTTTGGAATGTGGAAAGAAGTAGGTGCAAAGTTCCTTACCCCACTCCCGCGGGCTTGAACGGGGGAGAGCAAATTGCCCCAGCATATATATATGGCAACTGGACACATTGTCTAGTGGGACCTCGAGAGGACCTTGAGGAGTATCTTGAAGAAGGGTGGCAAGAAAGCGCAGTCTCTGCTTTGGGACCGCTGCATCCTGCCTGCCTGCTGCAGGGAGCTGCCTCTGCGGCAAAGTGCTGCCGTTGGTGGGCACAGTGCCGAGCAGCCTGGCTTGGCCCTGTGCTGAACCACAATCTGTGCCTGGGCAAGCTGTGTCTGCAGTCTCTTCGGACTCTGGCAGGTTTACTCACATTGGATCCTGTGCCACGTTGATTCACTGCTGGATTACAATTCGCAGTTGCAAACACTGCAGCAAGAGACACTGCTGCAAAGGAGCCAAGTGACTCCAAGAGCTCCAGATTGCTGCTCCACCACCGTGAGTAGCACAGATATTCCCTAGGGCTCCAGGCTGCCTTTATTTTTAAGTGAGGCAAAGCTGTTTTGTGGCAAACCTTTTCCAGCTTTCTGATTTTCCCAAATTACGAAAGTGCCTATGAGCATCTTTGTGAAGATCTTCCTGAACAAATCAGAACCCAACTGTAAATAATTTATGCATAGTTTGTGGGCGGGGCTTTTCAGAAATAAAATAACTACATATTTTATAATTCCTGCCTCATTAATTCCCACAACCAATTCAGTATGACAGAAACAGACCTAAGAAAAGGAATTTGGTACCACAAGAGTGGTGCAGCCAAGAAGTCCTCCTTAGGGGATTATAAAAATATTCCACTGCTCACTGGGTTGTACCTTAATCTATTGAGCTGTAACTCCCATATGAGGACTACACAGCAGTTAAACTGACCAGGGTGGGGTTCACCTGCAAAAACACAGCGCCTTAGACAGCTGGTTAAGAAACTTGTTACTTCACCTGTAGAATTTCCTTCCTGGTAAGCCAAGAGGATCAGTGAAAGCTCTCTCTAGAAACATCAGCTGGTCATTCATGATTCGCACTGCAACTGGGCTGCAGAAAATGGAGACAGAGGTATTTCACACGATGAAGAAACATGACTTCCCAATGTCATTTAAACACTTTCCCTCTTCTTTAGACAGAAAAAAAAAAAACAAAAACAACAAACAACCATGAAGATGGTCTACAGTTTGAAAGAAGGTGAGGTTTTGCAAATGGAGGTATTCCATAAATGCTGTACCAATGCACAGGGATTTCTCTGTTTAGAAACTTGCCTACAAGATTTCATACTGTGTAAAATAAAATAGGAGAGTGTCAGATACTTCCTTAGAATTAAACAGCACTAGAAAGTTCTGATTTTACAGAGGAGAAAAAAAAAGGATGAGTTTAAACCAAAATGAAGACAGCTAGATTTTGGTTTCCACCCCTAAGCCAAGTCAAGTGTCACCCACAAGCCAAACTCTTGCTGTAATCTATACAAGTAACATCATAAGGATGGGATTCAGTTGTCTAAACACAATGATCTGGTACCATACTGGGTGCCTAGGAGAACCTGGCTGTTAACCACTGCACTCAGAGGCCATGAGTCTCATAAGGTGCTTAGGTTTGCAATCATCATATGGGTATCTTAGATATTCTGAAGCATCATCCTGCCTCCTTAAGGTGTGCTGAAATAACAAATTCTGACATCACCTTGTCGAGGTGGGCCTAAGCAGACCAAAACAGCCTTATACGTGTCCTGGTTTGCCCAGACGTTTTTCTGCTCTCCCTCCTTCTGTTTTGGGGAGAAGTAACTGCAGGAAAGAGGACAAAGAACCTGGAGCCTGCCTACATTTGTTTTGCATCCTGCAGTAAGCAAGGTACACAGCTTGGCTCGTGCAGGGCTGTGCTCTGCCCAAATTTGGGTAAAGCAAGCCTATGGCTTCACCTGATATGGTCAAGCTTGGCTAACTGCCATCCTGATTGGCTATTCTGTGTCCAAAGGCCCATTAGTCTCGGGCCGTATTGATAACAGGAGATGAGCAGGGAGCACAAGGTGTACTCTGCCATTGTATCTGCTCTTTGTCATTCCATCTGTGCCTGCCTATTGCCTTACTGTATCCTGAACTGCCTGGAAACTGCCTCCCAAGAGCTTACCAGGAACAAGCTCTAAATGCCTGCAGGCACTTGGCCTGCACAGCCAGCCTGACATTGTGCCAAGCCTGCACGTGGCTTTGAATCCTGCCTGCCTGCCCCTCTGCAAGGCTTCTGCTGAATGGGGAGTCAAGAGGAACCAGGCCAGAGACTGTGCCAGACTCCAGCTGCCTGAGAAAAGAGCCTGGGAAACTCCAAAGCCTCTAACGGCTTTGAGACCACTGACAGCAACCCCTCCTGTGCCTTGGGTACTGTCTGATGCTACTTTGTGAGTAAATACTTAAAGCCTCTTGTAATCACTAATTGCCTTCTGCCATAAGCAGAAAGGAACTTCCTGCATCCATCCAGTGGCTAAGCAGGATAATGAACTGCCAGCACTGTATTGACCACAGGAACCTTCTCTTCCAGTATCATGTTTGCCTTTGCTGGGTACCACTTACAGTGCTCCAGTTTTGCCTGTTCTCTCTACCTATAAATTTCCAAACCCTGTGTTTGGAAACTTGTAAATAATTTTTCTGGTGAGATTACTGTTAATAAACAATTTTCATAGTTATTAACAATCTCTACCTGGATATCAAAATTAATATAGATTAATAATTTTGCTTCATTTGTAACACACCTACAACGTGTCACTGTGTAGGTGACTAAATACAGAGCTCAGTACAACTTTAACCTTCACTGCTACTTGCCTTTCTATATATTACAATAATTTAGTGACAAGTTGATCCTAGTACTAAGTTCTATAGCTGATACTATTCATTGTGGGAAGTAGAATTAATCTTAGCAGATGCTGTCTGTCTCAGAGTTCAAGGGCTCTATTTGACATCGGAGACACTCCTTGTGCAGTCTCTGGAAAGAAAGGGCTGCCACTCTGGCTACCTAAGACAGACACACATTATTTTTTAATTTATTTTTTTTCAGACTTACTCATTCTTGTTAACTTCTTCAAGTCTCCTGTGAAATTCAGCAGCAGCCTTCGAGAAGTTCACCACAGCAGAAAAAAGAGGATCTAGAAAAGGAAGGACTTTGTGAGCATCTGCTGAATTCAATGTACCTTTCAGTTGTCCAGTGAAAGAAAATCTACGTTTAGTCAATAAAATTGCATTAATTTTGTTGGGTTTCCATAATTCATCGGTTTCCCTAGTGCAGATTTTAAAGAGCTGCACTACTAGCAGTAAAAGAAAAGACCTTGTGCAACAAGGCCAACAATGAAGCAGAATGCTTGAGAAAGCTTCTACATCTTCCTTCTGCCTAGTGAGGAAAAAAATGGCTGGCATTCCTAATAGGGAACTCTGCAGTTGCCCTTTCAACAAAGGCATGCATTGCAGCATTTAGGTAGGAAAAGTCTGGCTCACATCAAAAATACCAGCAGGACAGTAGGATTTCCCTCTTGGAACATTATGTCCTGTTCACATCTTAACAGAAGAGTGTGATATGTATTTTGAATAGTATTAGGTGAGGCATAAAAGACAACTGTCCAGGAAGACAGGGATAGATAAAGTAGATTAAAGCAGCTAAGTCCCACACTTGCTGTGCCATGTGCACCAGCACCACAGCATGTCTTTGCCATGACCCTGCATGCCAACACATGGTGCTGCTGCTCAAACTCCTCCATTTGCCTGCTGTACCTGACTATGAGCAGGCAGGCTGGCCAGTGAGGCAATTGCTTTTTCCTGCCTCTGCCTCTGGCAGTACATCCAAGCCATGTGGAACAACTTAGCCGAAGAAGCAGCAGGTCTTTCATTTAATGACAATATCAGCTGTAGGTTTTATAGAATCATAGAATGGTAAGGTTGGAAAGGACCTCAAAGATCATCTAGTTCCAACCCCCTGCCATAGGCAGGG
>VWYK01016936.1:1078-26871 GCA_013399775.1 Semnornis frantzii | reverse complement strand
TTTTTTTTTTCCTGGATGAGATTTCTACTGTGTTAGTAGCTTGAATTATCTCTCCAAAAGGCAGAGGAGTCCAAAGGAGAGGGAAAAAAAAGGTAGAGGAAAATAGGATATTCATTTTAGCATGTGACGATATTCTAAATATTGAGCTTACTACTGAATTGAGTACACGGATTTAGAATCTGGTCAGTGCTCCTTGCATTATTTATTTTGTTCTTACATTCTGTTTGGTTTTCATTATTTCTGGAGTTCTCACTTGGAACAGATGTTGGCTGGCATTAGTACAAAGAACAAGCAATACAGAGAATGAAAAGCGGGGACATTTGTTGAGCTGCCATTTGTGTTTTTGATGATAACTAGGAAAATGTGAACAAGTTCTGAGGCTGTCTCACATCCAGGAAGCATGCAGGCGCTGGGACTTTAAATTTCTTCTTTCCCTTTCACATATAACCAGGCTCAGAAATTGATTTACATTTGATCTAGCAACCCATGAGTGATTTTTCTATTTTAAGCTAGCAACATCTTAAACTACAGCCCTACACACTCTTCTACCAAATGGCCACACAGTACCCCACAGAAAGGACTTCTTCTGTGAGTGGTGTGACAGTGAAGAAAACAATAAGAGTGTCTGGACCCAGCTGCCAGTGCTTGGAGTGACCTATCTTCAGCACTACCTAAAGCACTGGATCTGCTGCTGGCAACACAGCTTGCCACCTCTGCTGTGGGCACCCCAAGCATTCTTTCCGGGTGCACTCTACCAGCTAAGATATCCAGGCTGTGCCATGCAAACAGCACATAGCAGCCTTAGTGAAGAGCCTTATGTGGTGCTCAGGTTTTTTTATAGCATGTTTCTTCCTCTACTGTATGAAAATTAGACCTTTATTATTATAGACCTCAGGTCCTGATAGTATTAAAATGGTACCTGTGAGGTTTTCTTTACAAAGGAAAATGTCATATATATATATGTATGTGTGTGTGTATATATATATATATATAGGTTTAATACCGGAAATTCCCATAGCCAAGAGCATCTCTGAGCTTCTGAGCTGGAAGACAGGGATGGGGAGCAGAATAAAACCCCAATAATGCATGAGGGGATGGTCTGAAACATCCTGCATCACTTGTACTTACACAAGTCTATGGGGCCAGATAGCATGCACCTGAGGGTTACCAAGTGCTCACCAAGCCACATTTCATTGCTTCTCAGCAATGCTAGCTAGCTGGAGACTGGCAAATGTGGTGCCCAAATACAAGACCAGGTAGTCAGGTCTGGTCAGCATGGGTTTATAAAGGGCGGGTTCCTGCCTGATGAACCTGATCTCTTTCTATGGCAAGGTGACCTGCTTAGTGGAGAAGGGAAAGGCTGTGGATGTTATTTACCTGGACTCTGGTAAAGTATTTCATTATGTTTCCCAAGAATCACAGAATCACAGAATGTCAGGGGCTGGGAGGGACCTTGACAGATCATCCAGTCCAAGCCCCCTGCCAGAGCAACCAGGGATGTGTTCCAGGTGGGTTTTGAATATCTCCAGAGAAGGAGAATCCATAACTCCCCTGGGCAGCCTGTTCCAGTGTTCTGTCACCCTCACAGTGAAGAAATTCCTCCTCACATTCACATGAAACTGCCTATGTGTCAGCTTCTACCCATTGCCCCTTGTCCTGTCATTGGGCATCACCAAGCAGAGCCTGGTCCCATTCTCCTGGCACTCACCTTTTACATATTTATAAACATTAAGGAGGTCACCTCTCAGTCTCCTCTTCTCCAAGCTAGAGAGTCCCAGCTCCCTCAGTCTTTCCCCGTAAGAGAGACGTTCCATTCCCTAAATCATCTTTGTGGCTCTGCGCTGGACTCTCTCAAGCAGTTCTATGTCCCTCTTGAACTGGGGGAGGGGCAGAACTGGACACAGTATTCCAGATGTGGCCTCACCAGGGCAGAGTAGAAGGGCAGGAGAACATCTCTAGACCTCCTAGCCACAGCCCTTCTAATGCAGAGCATCCCCTGGGGAAAATGGCTGCTCATGGCTTGGATGGGTGGACACTTCGCTGGATTAAAAACTGGCTGAACAGCCAGGCCCAAAGAGTGGTGGTGGGTGGAGTTAAATCCAGTTGGCAGCCAGTCACAAGTGGTATTTCTCAGGCTTCAGTATTGGGGCCAGTCTTGTTTATTATCTTTATCAATGACCTGTATGAGGGGATTGAGTGTGCCCTTAGTAAGTTAGCAGATGACACCAAGCTGGGTAGGAGTGGTGATCTCTTTGAGGGTAAGAAGGCTCTACAGAGGGATCTGGCCACGCTGCATTGATAGGTCATGGCCAGTATGAGACTCAACAGGGCCAAATGCTGGGTCATGCACTTGGATCACCACAACCCCATGCAATGCTACAGGCTTGGGAAAAAACGGCTGCAAAGCTGCCTAGCTGAAAAGGACCTGGAAGTGCTGGTTGACAGCCAATAGAACATGAGCCAGCAGTGTGCTCAGGTAGCCAAGGCAGCCAACAGCATCCTGGCCTGTATCAGAGATGGTGTGGCCAGCAGGAGTAGGGAAGTGAACCATTTCCCTGTACTCAGTACTGGAGAGGCCATACCTTGAGTACAGCCTTCAGTTTTGAGCCCCTTACTCCACCAAGAATGTTGAGGTGCTGGACTGTATCCAGAGGAGGGCAGTGAAGCTTGTGAAGGGTCTGGAGAGCAGTTCTGGTGAGGAGTAGCTTAGGGAACTGGGATTGTTTAGTCTGGAGAAGAGGAGGCTAAAAGGGGACTTAATTGCTCTCTACAACTACCTGAAAGGTGGTTGTAGTGAGGTGAGTGTTGGTCTCTTCTCACTAGTAACAAATGACAGGGCAATAGGATATGGCCTCAAGTTGCACTAAGGAAGGCTTAGGTGAGTTATAAGAAGAGATTTATTTATCAAAAGGGTTACAAACACTGGAACAGGGTCCCCAGGGAGGTCATTGAATCACCATCCCTGGAGGTGTTTAAAAGACATATAGATGTGTTGCTAAGGGACAAGTTTAGCATCAGAACTGTTAGATAATGGTTTGACTCAGTGATCTTAAAGGTCTTTTCCAACTGAAACAGTTCTATGACTCTGTGATCATTAATTGTTTTTGCTTCAAAACAATTACACAAAATAGTTGAATAATGCTCTGTTTGAGAAAGTTCATGTCCTTGTATGCCAGCAACATATTTGTAGTTTGTTTTCATGTGGAATTTTGTTAGAATTCCATTATTAACCTAGTCCCAGGAGCAAGAATTAAAATAAATGTGAAAACCAATCAATGCCTGTAGTTGATGCTCCTGGGAGTGTTTGGCACTTCCCTGAAAAGTGCTTCTGACCTACTGCAGACAAAAGAAATCTCTGGCCTTTAGAAAGAAAACATAGCTGACATTTCAATGGTCTTCTTGGATCTAACGAGTATCAAGCGACATGTGTGCATATGTATCAGTTTGATATTAAATTTATTTCGTAGTGAATTTCATTTGGCTTGTTTCTGACCAAACTCAAGTTCCAATAATATTTTCACTTTCAAGGGTATGAGGAATACAGAGCGGCCTTTTTGGTGCTCCAGCCTTGACATTTAATCATTCGGAGTGAAAATTTGAAAAGCCTAAGCTAATAAGAAAAATAACATTTCATAATGAAAGAAAGAGAGCTGTGATGCACCTGAATAGGCACTAATTGCAAGACTTGGTAATGTTGCAGCCACAGACTAGGTTCCTCATCTCTGACCTAGAGATTGCCATTTCCCAGAGGAAGACAAGCTGCACTTCTCTGAGAGGGCTCTCTGATGGGCAGGCTAGCAAAAGCATTCGTTAACAACTACACTGCATCCCATCTGAAAGCTGATAAATGGATAATAAACGCAAGAGAAATTAAATGCTTCAGGGTTATAAATAGACTAAGCTGGCTAGTCTGTGCCATAGACAAGCTGAAAAGATTGAGTCCTATTCTTACAGCTTTCAGATGGAGCAAGACTGAGCCCAACATTAAAGAATAGAGCAGCTATTGTTCTAAAGGCATTTCCCAACACACAGGCTGCTCAGAGGTTCTCCTTTTCCAAGTAAGCTCCTGGGCCTGCCTCATTACAGCTGCAGGCTGGAAAACAGGCAATTAATTTAAAATGTGTATTGCCCCCTTGACATCAGGTTCAGCACATTTATAGGGACCAACTGTAGCTTTCTTAGAGAAGGAGCAGTTACATGGCTGCCACAGACTGGTTTTTATAAAAGGGAAAAAGAAAAAACAAAAAAGCAATGAGCTTTGGAGTCAGTCCATCAGTTTTTCATTTGCTATTAGTTTGGAGGATAGTGTTTCAGATCCACACTGCAGACTGTGAATGACTTTGAAGTGACCCAGGCTTTTCTCCAGATTTGTCACCTGTTTCAGGGGTGCCTTCATCAGACCCATTTTACCTACCATGCTCATCTGCTCATTGAGGTAGTAGATTGGTACAACTGGGCATGTATCTTCAGTGGATGTAAGTTGGCTCCATAGGTTCCTAAATTCTGCATTGAAAAGGCTGATAGGAAGTGCTAAGTACCTCCAGTGCTTCTGAATACCACCAGGCCATGGGAATAGGAGAGTAATTGAGTGGCTTAGGATCTCTGCTGCCTATTGGATTGACAGCATGTATAAACTGCTGACTTCATTCATGAACAATCCTGAGAGATGATAAGCCAGCCATGGGTGGCAGGCAAAACCTTTGAGATGTCTGTTGTCCATCCAGCATATAGCTACTCCTAGGTTTGTAGAGTCACTGTGTTAATGAGGGGACAAATATAACAAAGAAATTTGTTACTGCACACAAAGAGAAATGACACACACAGAAGACAAAGCTTGAATTCAGCCATCACAATTTCTGAGATCCACCTTCTGGTTTTGTGGCACAGACATGTTTCTAGTTCTGGTATTTATGCTGGCTCTTTTTAGTCACATGCAAATAATTATGTCAGTATCTGTTCCTGAAAAAAATCTATATTTAAAAAAAAAAAATCAGGAAGATACCAAATTAGAAAGTCAAATATGAAACCTACCATCATCATGACCTAGTGCACACAGTGTTGCTCTAAATTACTATTTTCCCCTCTATTTCTAAATAACTAACTTCCTAAAATCCTTTTCTAGTGAAGTAGTGTGTGTTTCTCTGACTGTTTACAGAAATAGTAGATGGTCTGATTTTTTTTTTTTTTTGGCCTGTGAACTGTCTATGGTTAACCCATATAAAAGTTTCCTGTCTGAAACATAAGACTTACTTAGTTGTTATTGTCAATGAATATAGACAACTTGACTGACTTCACTTACCAAACCTTAATTAAAACATTCTAGGAAGGAATATCTTCTAGGAAGACTGAAATTATTTAAAACACAAACCAGGTATTACAGGTGAATTACAGATCCCCTTAGATGCAGAATGGCTGTTGTACCAACTCTCCACAGCTCTCAAGCCTGACTTCACACTCAGAACAGAAGACTGCTCTTCCAAAAGCAATAATGTATTTTCACTATCTTTGCTGGTTCTCGAACACAGCTGATAAAGGAATTCTTGTCAAAATCAAAGCAGAGCAGGGCAAAACTGCCCAGCCATATCCATCCGAAGGCCAGCAACGGCTTTTCAGATTATGAAATTGCTTTCACCAGAGATTTTGTTTGACGTTTGTGCTACGCAGATTAGCAGCACCAAAGCATTCTTCCTGCTTTAGAGATTCATGTAGTTAGTGGTGAGCAAATGAAATGTGTAAGGAGGGTAACTTGCTTTCCAAAATTTAACGCATTTATGAATCAAAATGATAAGCATTTAACAGTAATTCTGAGAACACAACATTTCTTCCCTTGCTTTCTGTACATTTTAAGGGACAAAAAGTCCTATGATGCATTTTAAATACTAGAAAATAACTCAGTTTTTACTTCGTGCCCAGTTTGAGGTTAGGCAAAGAGAAGCCCTGCGGAGGGTGACAGGGTGCTTACCTTGTGTCTGTGGGAGGTGACAGGGATGAGCTGTTTCCTAATTGCATGGCTTTGTAGGACTGCTGCTGCCACTGTAGAAAAGGCTAGAATCTGTGTAGACAGCCACTGCCACATTGCCTTGATGCCACTCATGAGCTGCATGCTCTAAAGTAGAAAAGTTGGAAAACTGTTCTCTGGGGCGTTCATCCTGGCTTGCTCTCTCCTTTTCTTCAATAGGAGAAAATGCTTTTCCAACTTCTGTTCTATTCTATTCTGCTCAAGAAGTGGATGGGTACAAGTAGTGCTTTCTAACAGGGCAGGGAAAACCACATTCAGAGGAGATGAGGAGGATTTATAGACTATGACAGGGAGGATGGAAGGTCCTGTTTCCTCAGGGGGGTGGAGTAGCAGGACAGCAGCTCCTCTGTGGGAAAAGGAAGATGAAGAAGAAGAAATAGAGAGAGGTTCCCTTCCATAAGCCTCTGATTCCTCCGATGGTCTCTGGATCATTACTGAACTCTCCTGACTTCCTAACAGTTCCTTCTCAGTGACACCTACCTTTGTTTCCCAAGTGGTCTTAAACTCCTATTTTGCCTTTACTGCTGAACTGTGCCAGAGCCATATCACTTCATTAATGGACTGAGAATGAAGATAATACTCAGGAATACTCTTGGTCAGAAACAAGGAGATGGCATCATCAGTCAAAACAGAGATCTTGTCTGCAAAAGAGAATCCTAACAAAGTCCAGCATCATCACTTTGTGTGCCAGTATAGCCCACATCAGCCTGAACTATGAGTTCATCAGGTCTGGGCTTGGCTAGTTATTGGATAGAATCCTTCTAATTAAAATCCAAGAGATGGCTAGTGTAGTAAACAATTTAATGAGTAGGTGGCATTCTTTACTCTGAACTACTCTTGAACCATGACCCGGAACGTGCGGAAGTGGTAGGCAGTAAAATAAGTGGGATGTGTTCATCAGCAGAGCACTTAGTGGCATTGAATCTCTGTTGGGAAACTTATTTCACTTGGATGCAGAGTTCTTCTTCAGCTCTGTAAAGCTGGCACCTTTGGAAGTGAACGCAGCTCATGTTCTCATCTCGTATGCTTGGAAGAGACAACTGCCCAGACTTGATCAAACTTGGCATACGTAGTTTGCTCACCATAAGCAGAGGAATGAAGACAGTAAATTATTCTCTTGTCACAAATCGGATGAATAATTAAGATGATCTCTCTTAATGCACTGGATTCTTATAAAATGTGTAAACTGAATCTTCTTCCATTTTAATTTGGCTTCCCTCAATTTCTGCAACAACATGGATATTTTAAATAAGCATAAGAAAATAATGTGTTCCCCATTGCTTGGTCTCCTTACAGAGTTCCCTGCTTTCTCTTCCTCTCACTTCGTATTTTTTCATAGCCTTCAGAAAATCCTCTCCAGGGAGACAAAGGACCTGATTCTGGTAAAGAAAAGGCCTGAGAAGCCATCTCAGGTTTCCTCAACAGAGAGACAGTGTCCCCAGCATGCTGTTTCTCCCTCTGGTTCTGCCTCCTCCTCATCCTCACTCAGCAGTGCACAAATGTTATATAAAGCTGCTCCTCCGCACCTACTTGTCCTTGTGCCAGCAAAGATAAAATGAACCCAAGGACTGAGAGGTGAATATGTGTTTACATATACAGAAGGCAAAAAAAGGACTAGCGAATGCTTGGCTGCACCTCTACAGATGTAAGGGAGGAATATTTGAATAAATATACTTATTTATCCCAGGTATCCCTTTATTATTTTTAGTTAAAATATGAGATATATCCCTGGGTATATTCCTTTACTCCTAAGAAGCAAAGGCTGCATATACATTAGCTGCACTGATAATACTTCTAAAAATTCAAGACCTGTTTGCAATGGATTTAGAAGTGGCAGCTGTGAGTTTAGTAATATTCCTATAAAAGTAATCACACATTGTTAAGGAAATACTATGGAAAAAAAAAAAAAGGTAGAAACAGATTTACTTTGGAATATGCAGGGTTCCTTTGATAAAGAAAATACTAATGCTAATATAAGATTAGAATACAAAGTTCCTATTCTGAAACAGAAAACCTATGATAAGAGGCAGTGCTAAAAGCAAGGCCAGCAAAGTAACATGGTGTACTGAACTCAGATGTACCACTGTCCTCTTCAGTTCTTCCAAAACTTCATCTAAAGTAATTTCAACAAACAATTTACTTGACTCATTTTCGAGGAAAACAAACGGTGCCTTCACAGTATTATTCGCGTGTACAAAGTACAAAAATCAGTTTGAATAACTTCTGGGAAGTTGTGTATGTTGATCAGCGTAAAACCCTGACGCACAAGGGCATACAGTAAACTGCATACAGAAGAAGGAGCTAGGCATAAAACAAACAACACCCCCCCAAAAAAAAAATAAAAAACAAAACCCCACAAACAAAACAAAACAAAACAAAAAACAAGCAACAGAAATAAAACCATTCTAGATATGGATGTACAGTGTGTGGGGTTTGTTGCCAGCCAAATATGTGGAGAGCATTCTTTTCCTATAAATCAGGGAAGAGCTACATCTGACACTAGTCCTATCAGGTAAAAAACCCTCTCAGCAAAGGCAAGCACTGTTCACTGATTAACCAAAGCAATGTCAGGTTGATTGCCTACTCAGAATCAATAAGCATGCTTTGTGCTTGCACAAAAAGATAAAATAATTGTAATGTGAGAAGGTGTCAAACCAAAATCTCTCACTGCTCCTGATCACACCGAAATCTATCACTTTTGATCCACTCTGAAATGCAGACATCTTTTAACAATGATCCCTTTCTAATTCCTTTCTGAAAGTCATTAGCAACATCTTAGGTAGGAGCTATACTCAAGAAAAGCACTTGCAAATACTCCTGCTTTTCCAGACTCTTCATCTGTTTTACAATTCGGTTAAAAGGATTTGGTACCCATAGATACATGGTGATGAGTTCAAAGCAAAACTGAAATTTTGCTAGTGAGAAGGCCCTTTCGCATTTTAAAGTATCATCAAGTTACATACATGGACATATTTAGAGGGTGTTAAGATGAAGCAAATAGATAGCAATAGGTCAGGAGATGACATCAAATGGACTTCCAGGGCTAGCAGTTACAAGAATGTTAGTTAATCTGTGCTGCCCTGGCTGCTGGTGTGCAAGCTCTCACCCATTACACTTCGTGAGACTGAGCTACTCTCTCTACACCTTCATAGCTATATTTGCCTATATTTTTTTGTGGTTTGGTGCATGAGAGTCTCATTGGGCCATGGATGCTGAATGGCCATCAGACACCCAAACCCCATGCAGAAGAAGTGGCAGGAGCTGTGAGCATCGTTGAGGCACAAAAATACACTACTTAAGGGACTGGACATTCTCAGACCAACTGGGAAGCTGCACCTTCAGCAGGGGTTAGCAGTGAGGCTCTACAGCGTGCCAAGGGGACCATATAGACAAGTGTGTATTCTGAATATAGGCTGATAGAAATAAACTCAATGTCAGGGTAGGCTGTGCCGATTTTCAGGTACTAGGAACACTATTCATTTATTATTTTATAATATAAAAAATAAAATATACTGGAGAAAATTAGGCCATTATTTATTGAGGTGAACAGAAAGTTTGTATATGATCTTTGGCATCTTCACAAAGCCCGGTAGAGGAAGAGGAGTAGTTTGTCCATAGGTCATTAAGCTGAACACCCTCTTCAGACAACTGCAGGTCCAGATGGAACAGGATGCTGAAAAAACATTCCAGAGATGACAAGACTGCAAATGGCTCTTTGGAGCAGAGGCTGCAGACAGTGCCAAGTGCTTAATGGGCATAGCAGAGTATCAATCAGCTTACTATACTTCCTTGCCTATCTCTGTTCAGGGCCCTGTCTATCTATAAAAGCAGATACTTAGCCAGTGAGCTACGTGGTCTTTCATAACCATCTGTGGGGAATCTGCAGGTGTTAAATTAGCTGCAGGAGGATGCCCATGTGTTTCCTGCGTGCAATAGACACATATTGAGAATTATAACAGCAACCAAAAAAGCCACTGCAGATTGCAGGCAGTTAAGACTAAAGGGCTCAAGCCAAGATCTTTAAGTAATATCACAGAGATGAGATGTAATTTACTGTGATTTACTGTTTCATATTCAAACATGGAGAAGAAGAAATGCAGTCTTCATTTCCTAATGTAGTTTTTCAGGGTTATGCTCTTATGTGGAGAGGGAGTCCTGCGAGATGCTGAGCAGTCTCAAACTGCTGGCAATGACGTTTGGGGCTGCTCAACACTTGCCAGGGTAAGGCCTTTGCAGTCATTTCATACAACATTTTTTTTGGTAGCTGGTCAATTTACTTACGATTTATATACTTACATAGTACATGTCAGAGTCAGCAATTTCCCCACAGCTACTAATGGGAGTTATTTATTATTATGGTATAAAAAGAGCCAAAAAGCAACAAGTAATTTCCCTATCTTGATCCGAATGATGAAGGAAGCTGGAGAGGTTGTTTTCAATAGATCTTATTTGTCTCTTTAGCATAAAGCAGTTGAAAAATGGGTAAAAATTAACAAGGGTTGAGTTTCTTGGATAGGCACAGAAAAAAGTGCCTATCTTTCATTTCATTTACCAGCAATACTAGCTAACTGGGGAGGTCCCAGCTCATGGAGATTGCCAAATGTGATGCCCACCTGGGCAACTACAGACTCTCAGGCTGACCTTGGTGCCAGGGAAGATCATGGAGCAGATCATCCTGAGTGACATTACATTGAATGTGCAGGGCAACCAGGCAGTCAGACCCACTCAGCACAGGTTCACAAAAGACAAGTCCTGCCTGACAAACCTGATCTCCTTCTATAGCAAGGTGACCTGCTTAGTGGACAAGGGAAAGGCTGTGGATATTGTTTACCTGGACTCTAGTAAAGTATTTGAAACTATCTCCCACAGCATCCCCTGGGGAAACTGGCTGCTCATGGCTTGGATGGGTGGACACTTTGCTGGATTAAAAACTGGCTGAACAGCCAGGATCAAAGAGTGGTGGTGAGTGAAGTTAAATCCAGTTGGCAGCCAGTCACAAGCGGTATTTCTCGGGCTTCAGTATTGGGGCCAGACTTGTTTATTATCTTTATTAATGACCTGTATGAGGGGATTGAGTGTGCCCTTAGTAAGTTAGCAGATGACACCAAGCTGGGTAGGAGTGGTGATCTATTTGAGGGTAGAAAGGCTTTACAAAGGGATTGAGGCATAGGAAGTTTCATGTAAACATGAGGAGGATTTTTTTTTTACTGCGAGGGTGACAGAATGCTGGAACAGGCTGCCCAGGGGGGCTGTGGAGTCTCCCTCTCTGGAGATATTCAAGGCCTGCATGGATGCATTCCTGTGTGATCTGGTATGGGTGATTCTGCTCTGGCAGGGGAGTTGGACTGGATGATCTATCGAGGTCCCCTCCAGCCCCTGACATTCTATGATTCTGTGATCTGGCCAGGCTGGATCAAGGGGCCAAGCCCAATTGTAGGAAGTTCAAGAAGGCCAAGTGCACCTGGGTCACCACAACCTGATGCAATGCTACAGGCTTGGGAGACAGTGGCTGGAAAGCTGCCANTTGAGAGGTGGCGTAATTGCTCTCTATAACTACCTGAAAGGAGATTGTAGTGAGGTGGTTGTTGATCTTCCAAGTAACTAGCGATAGAAGAACAGGAAATGGATTAGATTGTGCCAGGGGAGGTTTAGATTGGATATTAGAAAAAATTTCCTTACTGAAGAGTGGTCAGGGTAGCCTGCCCTGGGAGGTGGTGGAGTCCCTGTCCCTGGAGGTATTTAAAAAAATGTCTAGACATGGCACTTCAGGACACAGTTTAGTAACCATGTCAATGGTTGGACTTTGTGATCTTAGAGGTCTTTTCCAACTGAAAGAATTCTATGATTCTATGAAAAAAAACTTACATTTTATGCACAAACACATGTATGCAGTTATTTTGTAGGCGCAGGGACAGACTAACCATCTCGTTAGTTCTTTGAAAAATCCTGAATTCAAGTCTGTTTGTATGTCTGAATGTCTGAAAACTCACCATTTTCATATTTTTTAACAATTAAACATATCGCAATCCAATTTTGAAGAGTTTAAGACTAAGCAAATATCTTCAGCAGAGTTAAGTTTTCAGGTAAGTATTCCTCCAAGAGCCCTCACAATTGTTATAGCAGGCTGTAAAGAAGGCCTGCGAGCCTTGACAAAATATTGCAGCTTTTTACATGTGAGCCGGAGTTCATGTTTCTCAAAAGAAACAACAGACACTTAACAAATAAACTAAACTATTACATATGAGCATTTTTCTCTCTGCACAGAAAAAATGTGATTGATCCGGAGGATCCAAGGTGTGCCAGGCTGACTCTCACAGGGCAGATGGTCACAGTGCCTCCGGAGGAAGTGGAATTTGCCAAGCAAGCAATGTTTTCCAGGTCTGTATGTAACAGGCATGTAGTAGAGTACAACCTGCAGTTGTGAGACAAATATTAAGATCGTGCCCATTTGGTACAGAAAATCTGAGAAGTAGCAACCCTGATCTTTACTTTGGGGCCATGAAGAATGTTGGCTCCTGTGTGGCTTGGAACAGCAGGTAGAGCTGTGCAACCTCCTTTTAACTCTTGAGATAACAAAACATGGAAATGCAATTAGTTAGTGTTGGACTACAGTAAGGCACATGGTTTACAATCTGGAGATTATGAAAACATTTCACCTGGCTCCAAGGCGAGGTTCTATAAATCCAGGCTGTATTTGTTACCTGTAATGCTTCTTCCCCCCCTTAGGACACGTAGTGCTCTTCAGCCACAACCCCTTACGCAGAGCAGAGCTCTGCTGCCTTTGGGCTGCAGGGTGGAGCTTACAGGTTTTATTACCTCTTCTGACTTACCAGGACAACTGTTAGCAAAACCATAATAGTTGCTGAACAGTTTCCTTTGAGCAGATGCAAGCACAATCCAGACATACATGCACACACCCAGGGTGTGTCCCCATGCCCTCCAGCAGGTCTTCAGAACAGGAAGCGCAAAAAGCCTGAACCTTAGCTGAGGCACGCACCTCCCACACTGGCTGCCAGGGATGGTCTTCAAGGCACACCCTGCCTGGTCAGTCGAATACTGCTGGGAAAGCTGACGTGAGGCTGGAACACAAAACAGGCCAGAGGCAATATTCTCTTTGGTCTGCTGGAAGGGGTTAGGGTGGGACCCTGTCAGCAAATTCCCCATCACTAGCAACAATGGGACCACGGGCAGATGGGGGCTATTTTAGCACACAAGCCTTTTTGCAGACTTTGCAGAAATCGGATTTCTACACAAGCCAAAGGCTACCACCACCTTGGAAGGGGTTGCTCCATTGTCAGGGAGCAAAAGCTGGACCAATAAGGTGAAAGCTGTTGAGGCTTATCCACTCAACACCAGTAGTAGCTGGAGACACTTCCCAATGCCACAGCTGTGGGTGCTAAAAGGGACAATTCAGAAAATTGTGGGAAATCCCAACTCAACCTAGAGGTTGCCAAACCAATCATTGCGTCCACCAGATTCCTCAAGAGGGGCAGAAGGACACTGGGCCATCCTTGCCGGGACATGCACACTTCCCTCTGTGCTACTCTGAACAATGTGGCTTGAGCTGTTGTATTTGCCTTATGCACTGCTGCCAAGCATCTCCTGCAGAGGTGCCCACAGAACTCTGAGGACCAGGTAGATTCCTGCATCAAGTATTGCTAGTGAGAAGGGTCTCTAAGGTATCTGTAAAGGCAGGGACAAGAAACAATATGAGAAGGCTCTAGCAGGCAGCAGCTCAAACAGGTTGTGCTCTGCCTGTTAGCCAGTTTTATTAGCTCTCCTGACGTAGCACAATAGCTGCTACCAAAGATGTAATATTTTCATAACACCATTTCATTTGAACAGATACAAGTACAACCCTGACACACATTTGGAGAATCTCCCCTAGCTGCTTTTCATTTTCTTAAAAGCCTTGAGAGGTGGGGTTCTGCAGTGGGGGAAGGTGGGTTTTGTTGGCTGCTTTTGTTGCAGTTCTCACCAGACTAGGGTGATCGTAAACCTTATTGCAGCAGAAAAGATGAATGGTGGTGTTTCTCAGATCTCATTCTGACTGAGCACATTAGGCTAAAGAAGAATTAAAAAAAAACCAAAACCAAAACCCTTTTCTTTGTCATTCCAGGCACCCAGTGGTAAGAAAGTGGCCTCGTAGCTATGAGTGGTTCTTCATGAAAATGAACATTGAACACATCTGGCTTCAAAGCTGGTATGGAGAAGTTTCTGCTATTGCAGTAGAAGAGTATTTAAAAGCAGTCCCAAGTAAAGGATGATAGAATGGGCTTCGAGATAGAGATCTGAGCCTCCCTTTCAAACACTTAAAAAAATGTCATGCTGGATGATACTTTTTTCTTTTTTTCTTTTTCCCAGAAGGCTTCAAAATAGTCCTGCCTCACATGGAGCAGGGTGAAAATAAACCAACACAGACTTTCAAATTATAAAGGAGAGGTGGATACTAGCCCTACCCTGCAATGTACAAACTTGTCATCTCAAACAGGCAATGCATCATCTTAAACACTGCTTAAAAATGCTTTGTGTCTGTTTGTTTTGACTTCTCTTGCTGTGCACCCACAGGGAAACTACCGTGTGTGCTAAATATAATATTCTGATTTACAGAAAAAGCAAATTGCCTACTCAGAACCCTCTGCATTGTGGAGGTATTACTGCTGCTTGGTCTCCCTTGATTTGTATGTACTCTAACAAACTTAATAGTTCAAGATCTAGATATTTCAGTTAAAAAAATTTTTTTTTTTTATAACTTATATTTTCTACCTGCGTTTTCCCCTAACTAGATCACGTGATATTTGACTTGGAAATTTAGTAGAAATGCTCTCTTTAGTAGAAAAATGTAGGCAGTTCAAACAGCACAGATCCAATACAACTTGTCTCTCACTGACACAAAGCTGGTTAAACATGTTAAGGGCCAAAATCAAATCAGCCTCACAAGGATTATCCTAATACAAGTATAAACATTCTCATAAGAAGAATTTAAGTAAATATTCTCAGCTAGTCTGTTCCTGTTATGAGACAGGAAAAGTAGTTTTAATAGCCTGTAGTCCATGGAGTTTTTTTATCCCTTCTCCAGCCACCACTTTGTTTTCAACTCATTTGTGCAACTGATGTAAACTTCACTAACTCATCTAGGAGTGGATCCAGGCCCTTAACTCTGTTTCCTCACCAAGTCTTAAATGACTTGTTCATGCATATATGTTTTTAAGGAAGCCTAATGACAGATAATTCAGACCATGAAGAACTCATTTTCCTAGAGTGGAAAATGCAAGCTTTGTTGCAAATACCTTATGAATGGGCATCTCCCATGACAATACCAAAAGAGATCAAAGGTATTTTATTCACCTCTATCCCATTCTCTAGATGTCCTGGTAAACTTATTCTACAGTTCCAAAGGCTATCATAGTAGGAAAGGATACTGTGGCTAACCAGCCAAATCATTACACAGTTTGTAAATTATATGGCTGTTCTCTCTGCTACATTAAGAAAGACGTGGGGTTTCTGTGCCTGTGGGGAAGGTCTTCCAAAATCCCCGGGGAGGGTATCTGAGCTCTGCACACTAGCCAGGACCATGGCTGGGCTCAGGACTAGCCTGGGTCCCTGGGCAAGTGACCTGAGCTTGTACAGGTTAATCCCTGAGCAGATCTCAGAGGCAGCTCCATGAGCTATGACCAGCTGTAAGCCAATTAAGTGTAGCTGAGTGTATTTTGGTTTGGGCATAAAGAGAAGGAGTAATGCCAGGGGCAGAAATGGGCACCATGCTGCTTTAACTACCAGGGGCCACTTAGCCCTCAAGCAAGTTTGAGGCTCTGGGAATCATTACCATTCCCAATAATCTGTATGAACTGAAGACAAATGCAGGGCAAAAACTTTGTTTAGACACTCACTAAGCATTTTCTTTTCCTTGTCTCATTGCCAGAGAGGAGTCTGTTAGCAGTGCGGCCATTTTGCAGAGGTAATTACACAAAGGAGGAAGTGCCCTGCATGAATATATCTCCCTCTTTTTTTTTTTTTTTTTTTTGGCAGATGTGTAATATTTTCCCATTTGCGTTTGCCCCAAATCTTGCACTATGTAGTACTGAAGCAAAACAGCTTGTCCTGTACAGATTTATTGAATACCATCAACTGAAATGTTCTTTGATTCATATAATTTTGCCAAGGAGGTGTTTGTCCACTATGGATCTGAAACTTTGTCCACTAGGGTTAATGTGACTTTAAAAACTGAGTTCAACAGGCAGAGTAGTAGGTGCTGTAAAAGAATCTACACAGGTCTAACACTTCTGGGCAAGTTCAATTACATGTTTCATTATCCCAGTTCACTACTATTCCCAGTGAAACACAGAACTTCTTACTCTCTCCTCTGCCTTTAAACACACACACACACACACACACACATATGCATATTAAGCAAATCCAGTATACAAACTTAATGTACAATGAAGAGAGGAATAACTTTAGAAATGTTGCTGTCACTATACTCTCAATTTCACTTACATCCTTGGTCTGGTAACAGTGAGATGGTCCTATGTCCTACCCATTAATTTATTAACAATCTTGCCTTAAAGAGTAAAAGATTATATCAATGATGTTTGGTGCAGGTTTAACTATTTGAGAATTTAGTCTGCGCTAGGTAGTTTTTAATTTACAATACCCTACTTGCTATAAGCTATCTTCTGGCTCACCTAGATTAATTCAAGTAACTTTTATATTGTAAATTGATGTATTAATTAAAAAGCTTTTCTATATGGACCTGCTGTGAAACTCTTGACAGAACCTCAAAACAAGAAACATCAATGGCATGTAAACTGACAAAAGTGGCTTCATAAAGAAATGCCATCTTAAATCACACATTCTCATTTCATGCTTCTTTCTACCAAGGAATAGCTACCATAAAGACCTTGAAAGTCAATCAAAAATATGACTTGCATGTTCGAACTGAATTTTCTGGAGGGAAAAAAACAAGAAAAAACCCCAACAAACAAAACAAAACATGAAAAAACAAAAAAAACCCTGACATACCCCAAAAAATGAGGAGGTAATAGTTTGCTTAATTGGGCTTTACATTATTAATTATATACTAAGGATTTTTCTTTAAACTGTCTTTAAACTGACAACTGTCTCAAATGATATTGTTCATCATGTCGTAAGTGAGGTTTGTTAATTAAGGCTTTTAATCCAAAGAGTGTTCTGGAGATATCATAACAAAATCACAGTTCCTTGAGACTGCAAAGGGTCTGATCTGTCTTTGATTAAAATCAATAGCAAAAATTCTATTTGTGCTGCTTTAATTATTAGATCAAACAAATATTTTATAAAAAAGTCATGATAAATTAATTTAGCATTTCCACTAGCTGATGTGTAATATATTTTCATGTGTTTTACATTTGAGTTATTTCTGTAGCTTCCCCCCAAGAGCTTGTTGTGCAACGTGTATTACTTAAAACTTTATAGTTTTGCAATACTTAAGACATGCATTTAGTCATGTCCATATACTTGCTGAAAAAAAGGAAGATGAAGTTCTAAACCCGGGTTCTCACTTTTTCCCAATTTGTGCAAACATAATGCATGTGCAGGGTTTAAGCACAGCTAGTCTGAACTGCTGCTTTTATTTAACCAAAGAACGCTCCCTTTCTGAGGAAAATTTTGTCACTTTGGTGGATGAAGTGCAATCTGTCTTGTTTCTGGATGTGTGTTGCAGTTTGCAATGTATTTTGATTTCTAAAGATACTGAATGTTAATGAAATGCCTATCGAGAAGAAATGCAAATAAAATAAATTTCATAGTGGAAGCTGTACTTAGAATATTCTTGAGTCTGCAGTACAACATTAGTCAGAATAATGACCTTTTGCTGACAGCCATTTTAATTTCTGTTTGATATGAATGTCTACCTTTTTTTTTTTTTTTCCTGAGCCAAGCTAATTTATCTGGAAATATTTCTGGGAATCGAGACTCAAATCTGCCTCGCTACAGCCTTGCTTTTCTCAAGGGAAAAAACTCTAACCAAGCACCTTTTATCTTTCCTTCATCTTCTCATTACTGTCAGCTTTGCGTTCACTGTGGGAGTTAAATGTCACTCTTAACAACGTTTACTCTTCTTTTCTGCACATGAGGACTGAGCACTCACCTCTCAGGTATGCTTCAGTGGTGTTTTGGAAGTTTCCTCGGTGCTATTTCTTCTCCTGCTAGCCTTGCTCTTACAAGTTCTTGTTACAGCTTGTTCTCCAGCGTGCACTTTCCGCTGGCACGCTTTATTAATCCAAGGGTGACAATTTACTTTTTCATCTCGCTTTCCTGCACCATCTCCTTTCAACAGAATTCAAGCTGTCCAACTAAAATTCCCACTTCATAGCCAATAAAGGTTATAGGAAAGAGTTTGTGTTTCCCATTTATGCCTTACACTCTTTGTCTTGCCACTAGCTGGACGCATGTGCCATGAAGACCATAGCAAGTTTCCTCACCTGTACAAATCACAGTAAACATCAGTTTTGTATTTCAAATGAGTTCATATTCTTACAAGAGCATTTCCTGCAGCTGTTCTTTTCCTTTGTACTGGTTCTTTTTACTTTTATCCCATTTCTGGAGTGATGTCTATTCTGATTACACTGTCTTTCACTTTTTTACTGAAAAAAATCTCATTTAAACAGCATTTTTTGACTCACTAAAGTCCTGACAATCTTTTTGACCTGCTTTTTGATAAATACTGAATTTGTGGTTCTTCCAAATTGTCTGCATTGACCATCCTTTAACACAGTTCACCCCTTACCTGCCTCTACTCTGCTATTGCCTCCACGTGCCCTCTCCCATGTAACATTCTCCTGCACCTCTGTTTCCATATGCTCTTTTTTCTTATTATTTCTTCATCAACTCTACTTTTAATATGTTCTTCCCTCAACTTCCAATTCCTTCTCCACAGCCCCTTCCACATTACTTTGTCTGCTCAGTCCTGGCTGTCTTCTTTAGTTTGATACTTTAATCTCGTTCTCACAACGCTTAGTGCCTTTGGAGAGAGTCCTGACACTGCCAAGTATTTTGAGAGAATGCTAAAGAGTTACTTTAATGAATATGTTTGGTTTTAAGTGATTTGTTTGTTTGTTTATTTAAATGACTCTGGAATAGAAGTGGGAACACGTAGCTCTTGGTGCCAGCACAGAGTAGGGTAGCTCATAGAGCTCATGGCTTTTGCCTGATGACAGACACCTTTTGCACAAACTATTCCAAGGCTTTACTAGACTCTGCATCAGCAGCCACAACATATAATCAAGATTAGGAAGGACATTACCTAAGTTTGACAATGTTGTTTGACAACATAGGTAACAACATATGATCACACAACCATTTACATCTGAAGGAAAAATGGGTGCATGAGACCATTCAAAAAAGACCAGTAGCTGGTGAAAACAAGCGATTCATTTCACAGGCTGGAAAAAGGTACAGCTCTTTTTAATGAAAGGATAGGAAAGACTCTAAGCATATCTAAGATGTACATATCAAACATTTCTATTTAATGGAAGATGAATACCTAAAGCAATCATGCTTATTCGGTACTTTCATCTCCTTCTTCAATACATTTACTTCTCTACCATGTTTTTACGTGGTGCTGACCTTCTTTAACTTTTCTTCTTTCTGAAACGAGTTCCCCGCAGTGCAATAGCACAAGCACCTTTTCTATCTGAACTTGAATGGCTTTGTTCCCTTTCTTCTGCATTGCTGTACATCACACTATTCCTAGCTGGCTTCTGGCCACAACCTTCTCCCTGTCCACTATTCCTTCCAGTAATCCAGCTGCCTTCCACTCGAGAGGACATGCTTTAACCTTGAATATAATTATAGAATGATTTGGCTTAGAAGGGTCCTTAACGACCATTTATTTTCACTCTCCTTGATATGAGCACGTCCACCAGACCAGGATGCTGAAAGCCCCACCTTGTCATGGAATGCTTCCATGGAGGGTGCATCCATAGCTTTTCTGCACTATCAATTCCTGTTCCTCACTACCCTTTAAAAAATTCTTCCTTCTAAGGCAAGGTGTGCCCTGAAGGGTGGAGTGGTGACTAATTTAAATTCACACGTGTGTCACTGGCCAAGTTGATAGACTGGACTCAGAACTGACACTCATCACTAGGGTTAAAGGCCAAGCAACGTCCAAGTGCTCATTTGTAGAGGCAGGCTGCTGCACGGAAGGCTGCCGCAAACGCTCTCCGCGCAGGAGTTCGGTTAATGCCCCGCTAACACTTGTTCCACGTTGGGGGCCAGCTTGCTTCCCTACCCTGAACTTGTGCCTCCCATTCAGGCTCGGCCCGGCCCAGGCCAGCAGGGTGCGCAGCCTGCGGTCGACCCCGGCCACCTCTCACCGCTAGCGTCAAGTCTGACCCCGACTCCTAGTACCCCAGCACCAGGCACAAGCTCCCCACAACTCCCTCCCGGCATCCCTGCAGGGGGGAAGGCGAACCCTCCACCGGGGCGGGGCCACGCGTGCGCAGCTGGCCGGAGGGGGCGGGGCTGCCCGGCCTCGCCTCGCCATTAGCCGCGGTGACGGGCGGGCTCCGCCCGGGGCGGGTAACCGGCGGCTGTGCGTTACCTGCGCGGCGTGGCCGTGGAGCAGAGCGGGGTGGTTGGGGCGTAGCGTCCTCCTGTTTTTCTTCCTTCTCCTCCTATTCTTCCAGTGNCTGGAGTGGTACACGGCGTGGGTGAGCACGGCCTACGTGGAGCCGCTCAGCAACCGCACGGTGCGGGGCAACACGGAGAGTGGCCGTTACGGGGACAGCTCGCCCAAGGAGAGCGCCCAGGGCCTGGTGGGCATCCCTCGCGGTGCCTCACCGCGCCACATGGAAGGTTGCGCCACCGACACCGATTATGATGTGCCGTTGCCGTCCGGCGGCCGAGGATCCCCCGAGGGCGACCCCCCACCCTGGATCGCCCTGGTAGCCCGCGGCGGCTGCACCTTCAAGGACAAGGTCACCAACGCGGCGCGGAAGCGGGCGGCCGCTGTGGTCATCTACAATGAGGCTCGCTTCGGTAACAGCACCGTCTCCATGTCCCATCTAGGTGAGCGGGGACGGGGATGAGCGCTCCCCCTACTTGCGGGGAGGAGTCGTCCGTGTGTGCGTTTGGGTGGAATGGGGCGGCTTTGTCTAATGCCGGTCCCCGTCGGTAGCGCGGATTGCGCGGCGAGGGATGGGTATAGAGAGAAAGCAGAAATCACCGTGAAAATAGTATACAAAGCCCGGCTTTTGTTTCCTCTTCCTTTAAACCGCGCTAAGGAAACGCCGGCACCTCCTGTCTTTCAAGTTGTAGCCCGGGTATCGGGGAGAAAGTGCGGCGAAACCATCGAAACAGGCATCCGTGTAGCAGACTGCGGCGGGAGGCACAGGGAACATGGTTTTGTTTAGAGCGACCTTTTCGCTTTGTACCCGCCGGCAGAATGGCTACAGCGGTGACAGGTAGGCCGCTTTCTGCAGGCTGTGTGGAAGTCTGCTAGGTGATGCCTTCTGGTGCCTTTGAAGGCACTAGCCACAGATGTGTAAAGATCGCTTTTGATACAGGCTTCAGCGTCTTCTCCTGTGTAGGTCTGTAAAGGATGGGAGACTGGTATAAGCATCAGGTAATTCTTAAACGCTTGTAAATGCGGTAAGAAAACTGTCGCCTAGAGAAGGACGTTGATTTGGCTTGTCTGAACATTCTGATGGCTTGTAACTTACAGAAGGGGAAAGTGATTTTTTTTTTTTTTGAAGAACACAAGTGTTTTGTTGCTGCAGTCTCTGCTTGCTCAGGCCGTGATAATATTAAGGCTTGGGGGATTTTTAAACAGCATCAAATGCTTAAATTGAAGGGGAAAAAAAACTCCAAAATCTGCTGTAAAGTCAGTATGGATTTGTAGACTTGAGGACCTAGAAGGTCTTCAAAGGAGGAGGATGCAAAGGCAAGTAAAGAATCCTGCAAACGTGTTTCATGTGGTCCTGGCAGAATGAATTTGTTAATGCTCAGGCCGTCGTTCCTGGTCGTAAGGCGAAGACCAAGGACATGGCTGAAGAAGAACCATAAGGCATTTCTGGGAAAAACAAAAAAAAGGTATAATGAACTGGAAGTCCCAGGGAGTTGTTGCTTGATATCACACATGATATAGCAGACAGAAGAGCAAGTCTCTCCTCTTGGAATACCAAATGGTGCTAACTTGGAGTTGGAAGCGTGATTATGATTCTTCTTATGATTAGATCAGCCTGGCCCATCCTTTGTGTTCTTAATCGACTGTAAAAGTCGAGATGGGATGTTAGGTAGAGGGTGTTGGGTTTTTTTTTTTTTGATCCCATGTAACCATTAGGGTACTTGGGTAGCAATTCTTTTCTCTTTACCAGCTGTCAGTTTCTTTTTCTTATAGTTACTCTGTATTGACTGATTAATACAATTTTTTTTCCTTCCTGTGGGAATTCTCCTCTCTTCCTCTCCATGCCTTATTGCAGCCTCTCAGAAAATACTATTTGATTTTTTTGTTATCAAACGTTTTTCTTCTTTTCTTGCCCCGCATGCTGGTTTGGGGTTTTTTTGTTGGCTTTTTATTTGTCTTGGCAGAAATATTGCTGCTGAAAGCTGTACGTAAGTAAGGAACAGGATTTAGTACAGTACGTACGGGAATATTTGTACTTTTTTATACTGACTTGCAAATACAAGTTGAGCCTTAGTATGGTTTAAATGGGGCAGGAATATAATAATATCGCAACATAATCACTAGCTCTGCTGAAATCACATGTCTTTGTTTCACGGTCAAAACTTTCAAACACAAATATTTACATTTTCCAATGCACTTCGGGAATATAGAGAAGAATTACTGTTGGTGTTTTGGCTTCTGCTTTTTTTGAAAGAGGAGAGAAGTCCGGAAGACATCAAGGAAGAATGTGGAAGATAAAGCTATTTCATAGGATCTGAGTTTGCCATTCCTGTGAAGGGATTTGTGAACTGACACATAAGGAAACAAACCCCGCTTCTGGGAGAAGTGCTAAGAATAAATACTCTGGGAAATCTGCTGTGCCATAACTAAGGAGTAGAGTTATATGCATAAGGAAGATCCACTAATGAATTTGCAATTAATGGCACTGAAAATCGTGAGATGGAACAGTGGTTACGGGTGATAGCAGCACAGTCTGAGTACGTGAGGGTAATATTTGGGTAACTTTTATGATCTCCAAGTTTTCATTCTCACTCTGAAGAACCTGCCTTGGAATTTTTCAGGGGGTGTGTGAGGTATGTGTGCTGTTAGCAGTAGTGAGTTTTTTGAATGCATTTAGAGGTAATGTTACCTGAGTAAAAAGAGATTCTTGATTAGGCAAAGAAGCAGTTTGGTCTAGGCAGTGTCAAAATATTTGATAAAGGACAAATGTTCCAAATGTTCTGCAGTTCTACTTTTTATGTGTACCTTGTGAGCTTTGAGTGAAGTGAGTGGAGATTTTAATTTTGGAACAGGAGAGTTGAGGGTTTGAATATGCAGCTTTGCAGTCTTGTCCCCCCTTCTGAAAGAGGGTTCTCTTAAATATTACGATTGATGTCTCACATTTTCAGGCCTTTGCACTCTGTTGTTCAAAATGCTGCATTTCTACCTCAAGAGAAGTAATAGTGAAACAATTTCACATGTGTCTGAAGAGTTTTCCAGTGAAAGATGCTCATTTTACTCAAGTGACTCAAGGAGCTGCACTTCAGTCTGAATAGTATAAACCTAAACTTCAATTTTACAGGGATATAGGCTTTGTTGTCAGTCTTAATTCTCAATTATGTTCGTTTTTGGTAGTGGTGATGAACTTGTTGCACTATAGAGATTTCAAATTCCTTTCCCAAACTGAGTACTATGTGTAAATATTAGCTAGGAGTGGAGTCTGGAGAGGTAAGGTGTGGAGTATTGTGGAGAGCAGAATAAGGAGGGTTAGAGGAGGACTAGGTGTAGTAATTTGAGGATAAATTTGGAACGGAACTTTTATTGCGTGGTTTGTGGGCTTAAGGGAAGCTTGGGACTTAGCCTGAGTATATGACTTCAGCTGTGTAAAGAAAATGGTCTTTGATTTGATGCAGCCTTGCCAAAATACACTCAACTAGTCCTTTCCTTCTTTGTCATCTTTTATGCAAGCATATTGAACAAAACAGATGTGAACAACTTTGTACTCATGATTTTATGAGCTCTTGCCAGCTCCAGAGCAGCAGAGTTTGGGTTATTTTGGCATGTAGTTCAATTCCTTGCTGTGTGGCTTTCAGAACTACTCGAGATTCTCTAGTGGTGCATAGCTTCTGTATTACTGGTGCTCTCTACCAAAAGCCACTGGTAGCATACTACAAAAGGACAGAGCTAAAATCAGCGACGTTCGTAACTCTGATAGTGACTGTATGCTGCTGAGTTGCTATGTTATCAAGGAACAGGAGTAACTTCAAAATGCACATACCTACTTTTATAAGAGTGCGTACATGCTGGAAACTCATGCAGAAAGAGGAATGTGTACTGCAGCCTACTTGTGCCTTTTGGTTGAGGAAGGTGAAAACATGACATGCAGTTGAGTGAGGTGAGGTTGGGCTAGATGGTTGAGACAAAGCTTATTGTCAAATTGTTAGTGACCTGTTAGGTGTTTGTTAAAGATCAATGACATTCATTTCGACCCGGAGCTAGGGAGAACATTCAGTGTTAATTGTGGCAATATTGGTAGGGGTGCCTGTGATTAAATAGATCTGAGTACTGACTTAAAACCTTTTTATCAAGGCACTCAAACTCAGTTTTCTGATGTTTCTCATGAGGACAGAAAATGGAGTGTGTTTGCGATTGGTTTCCAAATGATAGAAAATTATCTTTGTTAACTGTGGGCATGAATGGGAATAAATGTGCTAGTTAGGGATGCCTGGAATAAAGACCTGTATGTCTGCTTGTTCCTCATCAAGAGACTCCTGGTTTCCTTTGCAAGAGAAGACAAATACTGTCAGTAAAATTTCATCTTGGCACACTGGCAGGAAACAGACATTCATCTTCAGAGTTACAAATTTACTCTCCTTTTCAGGTATCCTAAGGACCTACCAGCTCTCAGTGCTTTGTTTGGATGATAATGTTGGGGAAGGGGAAAAAAAATCACATACTAGACTTCAAATTCAATTCCACTGAAACATCAATTGAACAGAGAAATCAAGTTTAGTCTTGCAGAGTAAGATTATGGTTATTTATTGGAAGATTACAGGGTTACAGAAAGGTAAAGCCAACAAAGCATGCTCTGATACGTGTATGTGACACATGGCGTTCTTTTATAAATAAGATTTGAGGTCTGAGTTGTGTTGCAGTGGAAGAAGCTGATGGAATGACTCAACAGCATTTCAGTCTTTGCATTTCGGATCAGAAGTCTAAAACTAGTGAGGAATGAGTTAAAGGCCTTAGTCTTACAGACTGCTCAGGGCAACTGCATCTGTAGAGCTGCTCTTGTTCCTTTTATAGCAGTGGATCACAATTTTCCTTCCTTTTCTTTTGTCTAATGACCTTCAAGGCCTTCATTGTGTTTAGTTGCATGTATTCCTAATGGCAAGTTCATCACTAAGTTTTTAGAATTGTTAAAATGCTTTTAATAGCCATTTAGTTAAAAAATGTGTGGCACACTTGTGTTAGCTCTAAAGCTAGAGGGTGTGTGAAGAGTGTCTAGCCACCAAAGTGGATGGTTTGCACAAAAGTATCCTGGCTTCCATTTCAAGGAAATAACTGGCCGATAGTTGGACATGTTAGTGACAGAACAGAGGAAGGCACTTCTGAGTGTTGTGTGGGTTT
>VWYK01016935.1:391-44063 GCA_013399775.1 Semnornis frantzii | reverse complement strand
TTGTAACAGGGGCTCCAGAATTACAGAAATGTCTAGGAGAAAACAACCCTATCTTAAATGAGGAAATCAAGCATGAGAGTATTTAAGTCTCTTCAAAATTCAGTTTCATAGAACTGAATTTCATAGACTAGAGGTCACCTACTCCAACCTCCCTGCAGTGCACAGAGACATCACCAACTAGATCAGATTGCTCAGTCCCATCAAACCTGACCTAGAATGTCTCCAGGGGTAGGGCCTCCACCACCTCCCTGGACAACCTGTACCAATGTTCCACCACCCTCCTAGTAAAGGACTTCATCCTAATCTCCAATCTAAAGGCCAGAGCAATTTTATCACATTTATCTGGATGTTAGGAGGAAGTTCTTTACAGTGAGGGTGGTGAGACACTGGCACAGCTTGCCCAGGGAGGCTTTGGAGCACAGATCTTGGATCACATTCTGTGCTTCTGTGCTCCACAACCTTCCTGGAAGTGTTCAAGGTCAGGTAGGACGAGNTGGAGGTGTTCAAGGCCAGACTGGAGGAGGCCTTGAGTGACCTGTACTAGTGGGAGATGTCCTTGCCTATGGCAGAGGGTTGGAACTGAATGATCCTTGAGGTCCCTTCCAACCTTACCATTCTATGATTCTTGAGGAGCATGAGGGCAAACGAGCAAGAAAGAATTTCTCTAGTTATCTGGAAGCTGGAAAACTCGAGATCATAGGAAAAAATCTTGGGCTTTAAAGACTACAGGACTTCCGTGGAGCACAGAGATTGGAGTATAAAGGAGACAGCTTGAGGTAAACCAAACCTCTGTGGAGTTGATGCATTGGTACAATGTTTCAGTTCCAGAAACTAATTTAATCATCATTTCCACTGTGGAGAATTGAGTTACAGCTGCCCCTTGATCTTTTTTTTTTTTCTTTTTTTTTTTTTTTCACATGGTAAATAACAGCTTCCATATAGTTTGGACCACGCTAATCACAGGTTAAGGCACAACAAGATAATAAGTACTGCCTGAATATGCTAATAAGCATCTTTGTTAAGTAAGGTCAAAAAGGGCATCTGTGCCAGAATGGGGAAGAGAATCATTAAATGCCATCGAAATTTTCTCTTGCTGGAGATTTTCTTTTCTGTTTAACCAAATTAGTTTCTGCATTCAATCAATTTTCTGTCTTTAAATGGAAGTTTTGAAGTCTCTCTGAAAGCAACAAAATCTTTAGGTGAGCTCTGAACCCTGAGGTGAAGCAGCCAAGTTCAGGATATCGTAGCACAAGGAGGGTTTTGCTCTGTTGAATTCAGCTTGCAAACCGAAGCTCTACTAGTTGGGAACTCAATAGCAGTGGAAGAAAATGCATGAATGTAATAAATTTGAGTGCTTTAAATAATGTGTGACCTAATATACTGCTTTAAAATATTAAAATTTCAAATGATGAAAGATTCCTTTTGCCCCTGATATATGAGGATGTTTCAGCAATTCCCATTACATCTGTAATGATCGCTGCGTCGGGATTGCTGATCCTGCCAACTTCACTGAATTGGCTGTAAATCTGGAGAGAAGGTACCCCAAAAACCACTGGGCTGCATAAGGGAAAATCCACAACACTGGTGAAAGGTACTGAAGTAGAGGCTACAATCTTATGTTTAAGATTAAGGTGTGCATGCCAAAATATATATTCCTCATTATAAAGACAGGATAAGTAGGTTATGAATTCACATCTTACATTACAATATAGTATTTATGGTTAAGCTGCCTTATTTCTAGCGTGGTAACTTCAAAATCCATCAAGCTTTACACTTATGCCCAAAGCAGAGAGATTGGGGAGGGGGGAGAAATGTGTATATATATATGTATATAAAACTGTGTTCCTTACTTAAGAACTAAGACCCTCTAAAAGCCATACTTGTTAAACTCTGTGTATTCAAATAAAAATGATATTTCTAAATGTCAGAGTGGTAAAGATAAAACACTCATCTAATCATCATAAATCTCTCCAGCAGCTGTTCTGTTACTGTGAACAGAATCTCTAAAACCAGCTGAATTTCTCTGGTCTGCTTTGACCACCTAGGAGTTTGTGTTTGTGACTCTTACAGCCACGCTTTTACAGGAAAGACTTCACAGGCTGTCCTGGGTCCAAAAGGGCCATGGATCACTCAGCTCTGCTCTCAGTCTGTCTGTCCCTGGATATCTTCATTATTCTCAATGAAACTAGTACCAAAATACAACCAATTTTGAGATGCATTTGAAATAACTTATTTCTGGATGTGTGTGTCTGCCTTCTCAAACTACACACTGATTTCTTGTACTTTTTGTGGCTGTAATTTGGCTCCATTTGCAGACAACACAATTATCCCTGTACCATTCTCCCTTCAGGACAGAGTTCTCTGAGAATAAATCCCACCCTACCTTTTTAATGTCTGCTATCTTCTAGGTAATCTCTTAGTAACATAATAGTAGTGAAGAGAGAGTTTCTGCATTCTGTAAATCATTGCTTCCTTGTTTGTGTCGTTGTTCAGTTGGATTTTGAAGCCTTGACTTCAGATTCCAAAGCTCCTTCACATTAAGTCCCTCGGCACTTCAATCTTGTTGACTTCACTAATTAGTTTCTGCAATTTCTCAGGCTGCTGTTTTGGAATTAGAAACCTTAGCAACCAGCCTGTTTGTGTTTATCTTTCTACTTAATTGAAAATATATCCATTCATGCTCATTTATCCCAAGGTTATTCTCTCTGACCAGCTACTACTGTATTCTCTTGTTGACTCACTGACTTCCAGAGTGAAGGAATCTAACAAGTGATGCACCTGTCAGTGAGAGGTTCCTGTCACTATTGGCAGCATTTGCTCCAGCTGCTACATGCAAAAGTAATGTCTACTGAAACAACACAGGTCTTGGTAGAATTCTTCTCTCCATAACAGAAAAGGGGGATAGGGGGACAGGAGAGGAGAACACATTCAATTAAACAGCCAAACAAATAGCAAGGCTACCGTAAGGAATACAAAGTTGTGCTCAGTCCAGTGGATGTGCACTGTTCACAATAGATGGGGAAAGCTCTCCTCAGAGGATGAACAATAAGCAAGCACTTCCAGGGATGGGGAGGAGCAGGAGCAGGAAGAGAAGGAGGAGCAGGAAGAGTTCTCATCCTCACCAAACTTCACTCTTCACACTGATCTTGATGTTTATGGTCTGGGATACACCTGCAGCCAGCTCAGCTCAGCTACTCTGGCTTCTGACCCACAGCTCCTGGCTGACTCTAAACTGCTAATGGCCTGCAGACCATGGCTGGCCTAGAATTTTGGCCCAGACAAACCAGTAGATCATGCATCAGACACTTGAAGGACTTTATTATATACATGAGAAACTTGACAAAGCATAATTTAAAAGCTTTTTATCTGTGTTTTGTATGGTTCATTAACAAAAAAGAAAACCAATCCTCCAAACTGCCAAACCACTGAATGTGCTTTTTACAGCCCCATTTTAACTGTGATATTAATTATCTGTGTTTCAAAACTCCAACTTCTACACTACTTACTTTATTTTTAAGTTTCTGTTTTGAAAAGTGAATTTTTTTATTCAATCTGATGTTCTGCTTTAATAGATAACAAAGACAATAAGTCTCTGCTATTCTTCACACCATTTTCTTTGCATTCATACTCAGTACACGTTTGTGGTACTATTGTAGTCTTTTATTTGGTTGAACACCACATTAATTCTTCCTTCTAATTAAAATCTAAGATTTAATTTTATACATAGATGGCCTGTAAGAAAGTTGGTTTGATGATGTTATATAAAACAAGTCAAGGCATTAATATATCTTAGCATAATCTGCTTTGCTGTGGTTTCTTGTTGGAGTTTTATATCTAGGGAGCAACTGCCAAAGTATTGAAAAAAAACTTTTGTAAATAATCATTTACTGACATTCTGGTTTTGTTTTGTACCAAGGTTGTTATATCCTGGACCTCAGTGCTGGCTCCAGGGTGGGTCTCTCTACATTTGAGATAAACTGTTTCAATCAAGAGCTTTTAGTATGTATGCCATAGTTTAAAGCATACAAGTTTCAGCTTATTTTATCCTTTTACATTTTAATACTGAACCAAAGACTTACTTCTTGTAATTGATCTATAAATATCTTAGAATGAATCAGTCAAGTCAGCTGGAATCAATTTAAGATTTTCTTTTTAACAAATTAAAAAACCCTGCCCAACACAACCTCTATAACATGTAAATCTTTTCCATATTCTTAATTAAAGTAGTTTCTAGGTTGTTTCTTTTTCTTTTTTCTTTTTTTCTTTTTTTTTAATCAGAAATCAGCCTCTTGCAATCCATAGAAAGTGAAAATGCCTTCATTAATTCTAGTATGCAACTACATTGATCCTGAAACCAGGTGAAGGACTGTGTGAAGAACATCAAGGAGCCATCCCTAAGAGCTGAAGCAAACCAAAAAGCTATAAAGAACTGGCTCTTTGGAGTGATAATTACAGCAAGATAGAAGTTGTTGTAGAGAAGAATCAGAAGCAAATATAATGTAAGAATTGCTCTTGCAGCCTTGGAAGAAGATGGAGTTGGGAACCAAAAGAAAGAGTTCCCATTCTCTTGAGGCTTAGTCACAGTGGGTGAGTTTTTACTTGGGATTATGACAGACTCTGATGAGCTGGACACTGATTACTCAGCTTCTTTCCAACCTGAATTCCCAGACATTTGCAGAGATTCAGCTGCCACTCTGTGGCAAGCATGTCACTGCATTTCCATGGTTGTTTCAACCTAAACACCACCACCACCAAATCCCTTTTTCCAAATAAAACACAGCTCTTTTAAGCAGCCCTCCAGCAGATCAGCTGCTTGGTAATTCACTGCATCAGAAGCTCCATTCAGCCCATTACAAAACTGAAAATGCGTCTTCATTATCAGAGCCATTTCCCTTTTACCTTCTTTCAGGACATGTCACCCTGTTTGACAGCACTGAATGAATCTCTCCATGCACTGAATTGTGGATTTTACTTAATTACAGTCCACAGTACTTAAAAATTAGTAAATGAATGCTTAAAACATGTTGTGAGCTCCTCAGGGAGTTTACAGATGACTCCTCCCTGGGAGTATTCAAAGCCAGACTGAAGGAGGTCTTAAGCAACCAAGTCTAGTTGAGAGACATCCCTGCCCATGGTGGGGAGGTTGGAGTAGATGAGCTCTGAGGTCCCTTCCAACCTAAGCCATGCTGTGATTCTAGAAAAGGAGTCACAGAGGATTTGAGAAAATTGCATCATTGGGTTCTACAAAGCTTAAGAGCCTCCAGCCTTCGGTAACATGCAGCATAGCTTCTCCAGAAACAAAAAATGAGCACAGTATGGATATGTCCACAGAACACTTGTAACAGAAAACAATTCTGAAGACACGAGTCTTTGCTAGCAGCTGCAGAGCTGATGTACCTTTGACTTCTCTCTCACTCCCCAGGCAACACAGCACAGCATACGGTTTTGACAGGAAAATAAAAGGAGGTAACAAAACGGTGACTGAAGACATGTTCTAACTTTGGATCCCAATTACAGCCCACACTGCTCAGAGCTGGGGAATGTGCAAACATCTCACACACAACAAGAGGAGAAATCTAATGAAAGAGACAACATGACAAGAGAAAACAGAAGCAGCTAATTAAACCTGTACAACTGTGATGCAGGGGAATTGTTAAGAGAGGCAGAAGTTCCTGATAAACTCAGAATGCTCCCAACACTGAAAGAAGATGTGGAATTACACAACCTGAAAAAACAAATATATATGTAGGGTCAGGGGTTTGGAGTAGATAGCATTGCAATTTTCTTCCCCAGCTGTAAGCTACCGTACCATCCAAGCTACATCCCAAAGAGGGCACAGGGCAGGCTTGCTCCTGTGCTTCAGGGGTTTGAGAAAAGGCTCTGGAGTGCACATTGGGAAATACTTTTTTCTTTGGAAGCTCAACCTCCATCATTATTAACAACGCCGAGCAGAAGTATTTTTAAAGGGCAGTGTTCATGTCACTAGTTATAAAGGCTCATTCTGTCATTAAAAGAGCCTGCAAAATGTCTTGCTCAACAGAGAAGTGTCTACTACTGATCTACCAGCTATAGAATAAAGCAGCCTGTAGGGCAGAATGAACTTGACACCAGGAAATGAGGGACCTGGCACAGATCACTGATACTGGAAATCTTTGGCATGCAGAGTGCAACAAAAGTGAAGTAACAAGGCAGTGAGACTCATTCAGCTTCCACAGGTAGCATACGCTAGAAGAGGGCAACCAAAGAGCTGTGCTCAGGTCCTCCTGAAAGGCAGGATCCACATCTGTGTGCAGAGTGAGAACACAGGCTCTGGATGTGACACAGAATCCTGTGCAAGGCAATAGAAGCCGCTCCTACCTCTGCACACCCTACTGGCCAATGTCACTGCAATGCAGAAAGGAGTCCATGGAGGGAGACAGTTAACACCTCAACACATCACCCCAGCTGCTCCAAGAGTGATTTTTCTACCACTCGCATCTACTTGTTCCCTCTTGAGATGTTTTTACAGACTTCCTGTTAGCTTTCCAAAGAAAAGCAATAAAGAGCTTCCCCATCAGCTAAACAAGCTGCTAATGCAAGGGTGTCATGACCACACAACTCCAGTGAAAGCAGACTTAATCAGAGCAGCATTGTGTATTCAGCACGAGCGATAAACTCCTACAGTCTGAGGCTTTCCTAAGTCTAAGTCAACTCTCTACCTGCTTTTCCACCATCACAGGTAAAGATGGTGTCGTAGATCTGGGTTGGGCCTATCTCAAGCACTAATTCAGGCTGGGTGCAGAGTGGGGTGAAAGTAGCTCTGAAGAAAGAGACTTGGGGATGTTCATTGATAAGAAGCTCCTCAGGAGACAGCAGTGCCCTCATACAGCCCAGCAGGCAGCTGTGTGCTGGGCTGAAGCCAGAGGAGTGTGGGCAGCAGGACAAGAGAGGGAATTCTGCTTCTTGACTCTGCTCTGCTGAGACCCTCCTTGGAATACCGTGTCCAGTCCTGGTGTCCCCATCATAAGAAGGACACAGATCTGTTGGAGAGAGTCCACAGGAGAGCCACAAAAATGTTCCCAGGGCTGGAGTAGCTCTGCTATGATAGGCTGAGGGAGTTGGGGTTGTTCAGCCTAGAGAAGAGATGATGCTGGGAGGACCTTAGAGTTGCCTACGGGGATCCTACAGGAAGTCTGCAGAGGGACTGTTCATGAGTGTCTAGAGACAGGACGAGGGCTAAGGAGGAGTAGGTTTAGACTGGACAGGAGGAAGAAGTGTTTCAGTACAAGGCTTCACTGCCTAGGCAGGTATCCCCATGTCATTTTCCTTCCTTCTCAAAGTATTTCTCTGGTGAAACAAAAGATTGAAGAGGAAAACAGCCTCCTCTGTACTCCACTGTTGTACACCTCACTGAACTCTAAAAGCTATCATGGATTAAGCTCCCTCCTCTAAGATGACAACATGTCTTTATTTACAATGCAGATTGAACTCCTAAAACGTCATTAAGTCTTCTGTAAATCTTCTTTTCTTCAAACACTGATTTCCCTCAAGAGAGATTTAGAGTTCACACTAAAAAATGCTGTGAGATGTGTTGGAATATCTGGAAACTCTCTTTTTTATATATCTCTGAAAGACCCATCTGCAGCATGTAAGTATTTTAATGGATAGCTGTGGTGAAATTTTGCCTCTCAGTGTAATCAAAATACAGTAAATCTCTCAGAGCTGTTTTCTTGTGGGTTGTTTAAACACATCACCATCTTCTTTGGTTTGGAAGAACAGAACATTTCTTAATATCAGGCCCTACCTTTGGCAAATCATCTATCTTGCACAGTTATTGCTTTTCTGAAATAAAGTGAGTCCCAGATCTCATCTAACTATATGAAACAGAAGAACTCATTCTCAAAGAAAAAAACCCCAACAATTTAAGAGTACATGATGGGTGCTTGCACAGCAGGTTGCTAACATTTAATATACAGAACAACACAGAATTCCAGTTTAAAAAACTCTCACATTTGGACATCTGTAAAAAACCAGCTCAAACTAGCAGAAGCTTTCCAAATTAGTTGTTAGCTCATAAGCAGTCAACTTCTGCTCTGCATAAAGCAAAAGAACACCTCAGATTTTGAATTAATAATTTAAACATTTTAAGCTGCTGCTTAGCAAATGTAAGGACAAATTTCTTGCTCTCTTACTTAAAATCTTTCATGTTTTCTTAACAATTTATTGTCACCAGCAGTGCTTTGTGTTGAAAACTTCCCATGGGGAAAGCTTTACTAATGAAAAACATGGAGTTACTTTTTCTCCAACACCAATGCTTTTCTCACAGCAGACCTGAGTTATTCCTCCAAATCTCCATTGCTACATACTGGCTGTGTAAGAGCAGATGCTTCAATTGTTTCCTGGTGATCACTTCCTCTGACCTAAAGTACTTAGTTCTTTGCCTCTGACCATGGTTACTACAGAATTTGTCGACTATTTCCCATTTAAGTCTCTGAAAATGTCACAAACAGCCCTTAAAGCATTCCCTCATAGCCCTGAAATTGATGTGTGAGAGACTGTCTGAGGCTTTTACTGCACATTTCTTCCTATGCCATTTAGTTTGCTCAGCGTCCCCAAGCACCTGCATGCTCGAAAGAGAGAACTGAGCAGAACCATAGAACCACAGAATTGTTTTGCTTGAGAAAGACCTCCAGGATCATCAAGCCCAACTGTCAACCTAAGACCACCACAGCCATTAACCCAGGTCCCAGAGTGCCAGGTCTGCATGTTTTCTGCACACCTCCACGTGGCTCCATCACTTCCCTGGGCAACTGTTACAGCAGCAATGAAACTGCCAAATGCCTTTGAGGGGCACTCTTAAAGCAGACTGCTGACATGCCACAGAAATGTATGAAACAGCAACACTTGCAATCTCTTTGTGTCCTTTTAGACAGCAGCCTCAGATCTTCAAAATATTAGATAGGCTTGGAAATAAAATACCATTTAGATAAGGCAAAGATGACAGTGATGACCATAACAGCCCAATTCAAACGCGAGAGTTGTATTCTGGACTCAAACAGGGAAGGGTACAGCACACAGAGAGAAGCATTTTTTTCTTAATCCATTGCTTGTAACAGTTGATTCCTTTGTCTGACTTTGTAACTCTGTGTATTGGCATCTGTAAATGAGAAAGATCTTGGAGCTCAAAGGGGCTTTCAGAGGTCATCCCGTGCCTTCCTCACGGATCAGCTCTCTCTATGACACAGATGTTTGTCTAACCTTTTCCTAAACATTGTCAGAAATGGTCAGCAAACTATTGCATTGCTTCAGCTTCTTCGCCCCAACAAAATTTTCCTCATACGGAATCTGAATCTCTCTTCCTACATGTAGGCCCCATTATTATTTATTTATGCAAAATAAACTTGAGATACAGTTTATTTCTTTTCTCTCAGAGAAAAAAAATCCAACTTTACTTTTCCCACTTGAAGACTTATCACATTCCTGCTCCGTCTTATCCTCTTTATCCCAAGTAATCACATATCCTTTAATCTCCTCTTGTGTCTCCCACTATTCTTACAATTTTCTTGTGATACTCCCAAATGACTCTTGGATTGTCAAATCTCTCTTACAGCCCTGGCTTAGTTGTAGTTTTTTCCAGCATTATGTCATGCACACAATGAAGATGTGCACTCCCTTCTCTGCCTTCCACTCATCTATGGTGGTATCTAATTACAGGGCTCAAGGTAACCCCATTTAGTTTGCACTTTCATTTTGACAGCTGGTAATTGGCAGCTCTAAATGAAGCTTCCTCTTCAGTTTCAACTTTATTATTTATAAGAGTTTGATTATTGTAGAATCATAGAATGGTAGGGGTTGGAAGGGAGCTCTGGAGATCATCCAGTCCAACTCCCCTGCTTAACCTCAAAGAATCACCTCTCAGCCAATTCTTGAAGTGTGGACACTTTCATTGAATGTTGTAAAGCAGAAAAAGCTACTAGATTTGAATGATAATATCATAAGTCTGAAAAAAAAAATGCACTTACAATTGTCTAGCCTTATATTAGCATCTGCTGGAGTGTGCATGCGCTCGTGGGCTCCCCAGTGAAAGAGAAACAAAGCAGTTGAGGGCCTGGGCCATCTCTCATAGGAGGGGGGATAAAGACAACTGATACAGCTCATCCTTAAGGAGCCAGGGCTCAAGGGGGGTTACATGAATGCATATAAACACCTACTGAGGGTAGTCAAGAGAATGAAGCCAAAGTCTCCCCTGTGATCTCCAGCGACAGGACAAGGGATGACACACACAGACCTAAAGGCAGGAGATTGCACATCAGAAAAAGCTTCTGTGGTTTTGTTATTGTGAGAGTAGTCACACAGGAATGTGCTACCCACAGAGCCCACCTTCAATAGCTACAACACCTGACTGGACACAGCCTTGAGCAACCTGCCCCAGGTAACTGCTCTCTGACTCAGATATCTCCAGAGGCCCTCTAGCATTCAGCTACTCTCTATTTCTTTTATTGAGTCCTTAGCTGAGTGACATTTTTTTTAAGTCTCTGAAATTGTGGCTCTCTTCACAAAAGGAAGCATTATGACTATTTTTTATTAGTAATAAAATTTTTATCAGGATCAATTTTGTTTAACCCCAGCGTAGTCAAAGATATTACAATTCCAGACAACTGCCAAATCATCACTTGTTTGATAATCAGTAACATTTATAATTAATGCTATGCTCAGATATTATGACCCAGATACAAAACCAAATCAAGCCCCCCTCATTACTAGTTGAGTGGTATGAAATTAACTTTCATTATTGAGCAGCTTCTTGTTAATATTGCGGAACTTTAAAAAAAAGCAAAAGCATTTCATGTTCCTCTACCTCCATCTAATCTCACAGCCAATTAGAGTCATTGCAATTTAGTAAGTTACTATTCCAATGTCTTTGGCTAAAGACTGAGGGAAAACTTCCAGCACCTGAAGCATAAACAATTAAGTGTTATGATGAGCAGCTTCGCTGGGGTTTAGATTAATAAAAAGCTATGACCTAAGAAAGTACTGACAGGTTCTACCACACTCCAGCTGGCAAGTCAGAGGAAACAAATCTTGCCCACTATTCAGCATGTCCTCTCCTGGGCCCTCAGTCCAAAAGAAAGGGTCCGAAGTGACCCAAAGAGTCCCACAAAGTGACCTGAAAGGTGCTTAGCTCAGAGACCTAAGGTGAGGTGAGACTGAAGGCATTAATTGGGCTGGTTTCCAAGCCTGGGGGATCCACCAGCAATCAAAGAAGGCAGAAGGATACACTGCACAGAGGCACACAGTGAAAGCCATGAGTTCACAGATCTCCACAATGGGCAGCTGGGCTGGGCGCAATGGAAAAGCATCAGCCCCTGGCCTGGAGAGCCAGCATGAATTAGCAGTTCTTGGTCTCTTTGATCTAAACCATGAGCAATCAGACATGGTTTCCTGTGTAGCATTACTGGTAACTGAAATAGCATTTCTTTATTCAGATTCATGCTGGTTTTCAGTCCTGGTTTGAGGAGGAGATTGAGATGAGGGAAGACTGTGGATCATCCCCAACTGAAACTTTTGCTCCAGCTCCCTGGTGCCACATAATCAGATATCTCTAGAACAGTGAGTCTGTGCTGTATTTGAGGTTCCTCTGAAATGCTGTGATTTTATCATTCAGCTCCTGTTCTGAAGCATTTACACCAAAATTCATGCACACCTCACGTTCTTTCTGAGGTACATTCTTCCAGACCATAGCTCACCAGGAGCACTCTGAGCAGAACTATTTCCGCTTCAAAACTCTTTTTACAAACTTATCCATACTCCTTTAACATTTCTCCTCCTCTATTCACTTATCCTTGATGAAACGAGCAAGAATCATCATTTCAGGTCTTTTTATTTTACTTTTCAGGGTATAATGCATCATTTAAAAAGGAAATATAGCTCTAAAAGTTGCTGTTAAGGACCATAAAGCCAAGAAATAATATGTAGTTCCTTTGCAAGGTTTTTATCTTAACAGCATTACTAACTGTGACATTTATCCTGCTTAACCTCACCAAATGTACCCTAGGGAAATGTCAACAGAGTCTTACGGTTTTAATACAAATGAATTATCAAAGAGTTTGAATAATGTAATCATCTTAATGTATTCAGTTTCTATAATGAACATCTGCTACGGGGATAGAGAAGCAAAGTGACTGGTTAATGGAACAATTAAATAAACAATTAGATGGAAACATTAATAAAATGGCATTTACAATGTTAACTATTTCCAGCGATGACCTGAAGCAGCTATCTCTGAAAGAGTCTTTCTCTCCCTTCGTTCTGCAGGATACATTTTCTGCTTTGATGGAATTCATATCTGCTTGTTAGGAATATAATCCTGTTTACCAAGACAGCTTGTTCCCTGGATAGAATCTTCTCCCTTGAGTGATGCCTATTTGTGTTCTTAAAGTTCCTGCCAAATCTCTCACTTTACATGTCTTTGCCCAATAATCCTTCTGCAGTGTATTTTCTGTCAACTCCATTTATTAAGAGGGTTGTTTTCAAACATGCTGCTAGCATACATTACAGTAATGCTGCTCTCCTGGGAATCCTTTCTCTAATTATCGAGATGCTCTAACAAACGCCTCTGATATTTACTGCTACTATATTTTATTCTGGCTTTATACTCTGTGACCTGAATATAAATTTCAGAACATTTACATGAATGACACACAGTTTTGCAGTCTATACTCTTTTGAAGTGCATTTTATGAGTAATTCCAAGAATTCATGGCTTTTAAGGAAATCATGCCATCCTTTATGAGCGAGGAAATAAATATCCTCAGATTTATGCCATTTCTCTCAATCTTCATGTTCTGAACCCTGTTCATACACTGCAACCAATTAGTTCTTTTGCTCCTGAAATGCAGAAATTTGAACACACAGAGTTGTCATCACTCATCCAGACAGACAGGACAGTTTAGGTCCTTGGTATGCAAATGTGGTGTACCAAAATTATACTCTCAGACATCCCTTGCCAGGTTGGGTCTAGGCTTATTTCATCTGCTTTTGTCTGAGGTCGTTTGCTTGACAGCTACTATTTGCTATTCATGATTTGCTAGTGCTAATGCAAGCTGCACTCACACAGTTCTATTACAAGGAAAGCAAAAGTTGTCATATGCTTAAAGATCTTAATTACTCTTAGATTAAGCACAGAGTCACAGTGACAAAGAGAAGTCTTGGCTTTGACCACAGCCAGTTTAACAGACATTTTGTACTGCTCTGTTACACTTTGCTTTTGGGTTTCTCACTGAAACCCATGCTCTCAGTGTAAATGGCTGTGTTAGTTATGTCATGTCTAGAGAGGTTATGTATCTCAGAGTGTGTGCTGATGAGGAATGAAACCAAATGCTTAAATCTGACTTTTGAAGGGAAAGAGGTCTGTCCTCTTGAGGTTTGCACACTAAGGTCAGGTCTTCAAGGAGTTCTCTGCCTCCTGTCAGGATCCAGAATCTGTAACCAGCACTAGAGCAATTGCCCTTGTCTTTATTAGAAGGAACAAGATAATGTACCTTAAAAATGTAAATATGATAATGGGATTTTCTCTTCCTGTATAAGGATTGCAGTCAAAACACATCAGATACAGAAAGCAGGTTCAAACCTGATTTAAATGCACATTTTCAGGTATTCTAGAGACTATTCTACATTCCCCTAAAAATCTTCCTGTTGAAAGTATGACACAAGAAAGTGGAGATTTCAGGAATCCCAATTAGAGAGAGCATGATAACTATTCCTGAAAGTCAATGGAGAAGGCTCTTGGACGTGAGGAATCCTGGCTCTACTGGTTGCTCACCCTTCCCTAGCCAAGGGAATAACTGTGTCACAAACATGACAGCTCTGAAGCCCGGGCACACAGGCAAGTTTTCTCACAGGGAAAATCAGTCAGCCCCGTCAAGAGCTAACACAGAGCTTACTGCTGTCAGAATCACCAGGACATATGCATAATTCTCAGCCTTGTACTCACATTCATCACCACTAAGCAGTGTGTAGAGCAACCAAGACAGATGCCTGCGACTCTGAACATCACTTTTCTGTCTGTTGGGATTGATTACGCAGCTGAGGATGCCCTCACCTGTCTGGCTGATTGTGGTTTGCCTTTCTCTTCACTGTCTGGCTACTGCGATCAACCCAGAACGTTGCTGCACTCCCTGCCTCTTATCCTGCTACTCAGTGCCAACCCTTCTGAAACCACTGAATCACCCAAACCCTTTCAGCCTGATCAATTTCCCTATGGAAAACAGCAACCCAATTTTCTTAGGGTCTTCTACACAAAGTTCTACTTCCTCCCCCCCACCCCGTACCTCTATACTCAGCATGCGTGGACCCCATGGTCATCCAGAGATCTTTCTGTCACGTAACAGAGGGGACAAGAGACTCTGGCTGTCAGGTGTGGTTTGAGCACAGCTGGGCATGCATTTTGGGGAGCAAGGACCTGGAATAACCAGGAAGATCTCACCTAGGGCAAGATGTGAAACAGAGGTTAAGCTGTGCTGTAGTAATGGCACAATCTTGTGCATGAAGAGACCAGAATTCAGATAACTCTTCCCAGAGGACTCGGAAATGCTACCTGATTGTTGTCTCTTCCCATTCAGGCTGAAATTGGAAGGATTACACTTCTTGACATAAATGCCTAAATTCTGCCTCAGTTGCACTTTAAAAGCCTTCTCTGAACTAAGCCTTGGTCCTTTTAAATTAATGATCTTTAATTAGCAGGTTCACTCTTCTGTCCTCTGGAAATTGTCACTTCATTTGCTTTGTTCTAATATTTGCTTACCTGCCGAGTTAAACATGACTATTCATAAAGCAACTCTCAGTTGTACAGCAGAGTATTTCTAGCTAATTTCCTTAATACTCAAAGGAAGCTCATAATCTGGACTTGGAGAAGGGGGTATTCATTTTTTTCCCTGTATATTCCCTCCTTTGATCTTAGTCATTTTTACAAGGTCAGTTATGCTTAGAAGCATAACTTCATAAATTTTCAGCTACTTTTTCTAATTTCATTCTCTACATCCTTCAGCATTAGCAGTCAGAGGTAAAAGATAACCCAGGTTTATTTTATTTTATTATTATGATTATTTCTGTGCATTATTTTCCACTTCCTGAAGATTTCACTGCTGTGTTCCCTGGAGTTTCATTTTGCATGCCAGAAATCAAGATTCCTCTGACATAAAACTACCTCTCCAAATCTCACCTTTCCATGGCTCCTTGAGTTACTCATTTTAATTCTCATTAATATTCCATCTATATGAACCAGCACATTAGATTCCAGTAATGCACAGAAAATCACAGCTGGTGTAACCCACTTTGCTTCTGCAGTCTATTTCTGTTTGCTTCTCCTCTCTCCGTACATCCATTTTAATACATTAACATAAAGCATTTCTGTCTCAGATAAAACATTTCTGAGCCTGCTGGAATCGCCTGGCACGTTTAGCTCAGGTGCCACTGCTCCCCTTCACCATCCCCCTGGCCCCCAAAGCAGCTCCTGGAGGCATTATGGTTCATGCAGACCATGAAATAGACTGCGATTCAGAAGGGGCTCACTGCTGGGAGTGATAACTCTGCCTCCAGAGAGGTTTTGTGTGCCCCTCTGTTTTAAAGGCAGAGGCAAAAAGATCTCCCCAGATTTTGACAATGACAAATACATCTGCCAAAGGTGAATCGAATTATTTTCATGTGCGAAAATTAGAAAGAATCCAATATTTTAGGTTATATTAAAAATAATGACTCGGTGGTCATATTTGGTATAATGGATTGCAAAATGTATATTAAATAATGGTAGACAATCCGAGGAGTCTGTGGCAATGATTCTGTAACTTTAATTGACATTCAAATCTTGTTTAAACATTGCCCTGTTGAACTGTAAGTCTCTCTGTTTAATTGAGTTTAATGCCAAAATAGGAAAGATATTTTAATTTCAGAAGTGGCCACTAAAAAAAAAAAAAAACCCCACTAAATTAAAGTGATAAGATCTGAAATCTCAGGGAATTTAGTGCCAAGGTTGTCTTAACTTAGTTGTTGATTTTACAGGGCCTGAGCCTTTTTGAGGTCCTGATCGCCTATATATGATTTTCAGTACCATCTCAATAATTTGTGTATTTTTTAACTGCATTTTTTCCCTTTCCTCCCTTTAAATGAGACTTGCATTTAATTTCCAAAATTGTGTAACAGCTTGACATGATTTCCTGAAAACGTTACAAAGCAAGGAATTTCCTTTAGTGTGTCAAGGCTAAGAAAGGAGCAGAAGTCTGAGCACAGACTTCACAGCCTTTATCCAAAGCAAAGTTAATAATGATTTGGCAGGAGAAACAATTTATCATTACAAAACTGGCTGAGGGAGCTGAGGTTGCTCAGCCTAGGGCAGAGAAGACTATCGGGGGACATGAGAGCTACCTACCAGTACCCAAAGGGATCCTGCAGGAAGGCTGCAGAGGGACTTTTCATCAGGGTGTCTAGAGACAGGCCAAGGGGCAATGGTTTGAAGATGAGGGAGAGCAGGATTGAGGCTAAGGAAGGAGTTCTTTAGCGTGAGGCTGGTGAGACTCTGGAACAGGCTGCCCAAGGAGGCTGTGGCTGCCTCCTCCCTGGGGATGTTCAAGACCAGGTTTGACCAGGCCTTGAGCATCTGAGTCTAGCTGAGAGGTGGGGAGGTTGGAGCAGATGATCTCTGAGGTCCCTTCCAACCTGAGCCATTCAATCATTTTATAATTTGCTGGGCTGAGACAATTCTCTTTTTTTTCAGTGTGCTATGAGAACTTAAGGCAGGGAAACAGAGCATTCAGCAGTGAGTGCAATCAGTGTGGGGCTGTTGTAGAAGCATGCTTTACACAAAGCCAGCCCAGTCTTCCCCTGTTTACATAAATGTCTCTATCCACCCTGCGCGTTGTAAACCCTTCCCGGTAAATAACACTGCTTTGGCTGGGGAACGTAACTAACAGCTCCTTCCTTTTTGAAGTGCTTACACTGCAATTGTTTACCATACAAAGTAATTTCTAACTATATTTACAAGGCACAAAGTGACTTGAAAGTTTGTTTTGATCTGTTTGAGGCCCTTCTGCAAAGCTGTGTGGAAATTATCATATATGATGGGTTCTTTGACTGCAGTGACAATGCATCATGGAAAAGCTTGAAATGCCATGAAAGGCTGTCTCATCCTGTGTTTGTACTACAAAAGGCTCTCATTTCAAGCTCAGGCTCTGAAAGTTTGCCTCATCCTGTGCTTCAACAAATTAGAGCCTACTTTTATTCCCCTGCAATTAGTTGATAATTCTTTAGGTATCCAACCTCTCGTAAAAGTATATAAGCTAATTTCAAGCCTGGGTCGCTTCTAATTATCTGTTTATCAGCAATTGAGAATAACATCTTTTTTTTCCCTCTTTGCTCACAAAGTTTAGGTTTTGAGAAGGAATGAACATCTGATATTGAAAATGGAACCAGTTAATTATGTATTTGTTGGTCCAATATATCCTTCTTATGCTGGGGACACCGAAACTGGATGCAGTATTGGAGGTGGGGTCTCAGCAGAGCAGATCAAAGGGGCAGAATTGCCTCTCTTACCCTGACTGCTGCCCCTGCTCTGGATGCAGCCATCTGGGTTGTATGAGTGACTTGTCAAATATCTGAAAACATGCAAGTTTTAGACTTCACAGACCTCAACTCCTCTGTTGAATAACCTAGGGAAAAGTGATGCAAATCTTCCTGATGCTACTGCTCATTATCCTCGGAACACACCGTTTAAAACCTGCATGCTGCAGTATGGGTCAGTATGGACAAGTGTAGGCAATGAAATATAGCACTGAAAACCATTGTACACAGAATATCAAAGGAAGAGCTTCTTGCAGGAACCACATCTGAGGATGAAAAAGTCAAGGATGACCCTAAGGGAGGTAGTGCCAAATCAAAATGCCAGCTATTCCCGAGGAGACTCAGAGTAAGACAGTAATTTGTATGTCTAGCTGAGCTGTAAATAACAGTGCATTTCCCAGTAAATATTTCATTTTCCATACTGCTGTGTTAGCAAACCAGTGCTGGGCCAATCTCTCTCTTCTCACGGTTTTGACTTGGTTACACAGAATGGAAGGGGTTGGAAAGGACTCTGGAGACCATCTAGTCCAGCCCCCCTCTGTAACCTCAAAGGGTACACCTGGATCAGGTCACACAGGACCATGGCCAGGTGGCTTTTACATCTTCAGAGAAGGAGACTCCACAGCCTCTCTGGGTATCCTGTACTGGTGTCAAAGCAAAGAAGTGTCTCCTTAAATCCAAGTGAAAGTGAAATGAACAGGAGACTAATCTCCAAAGATGCTGCAACTAAAAATTGTCACTAATTGGTAACTCAGGAACCAGGTTGAAAAGGAAGGCTCTTTAGATAATGACATCTGGAAAATGAAAAGGACTCTTTTTTCACAGAAATACTTTCATTTTCTTATGACAAATATGAGCAAGTCGTGTTGACAGAAATAGACAACATAACTTATTTAGGGTATGTGCAGGGGCCCAAAGTACTTTTCTTTATTAAAAAAAATTACAGAAGCTGATTTTTTTTTTTTTCCATTACGGCCAGATCCAAATCCTTATTTCATTTTATGACAGTGTTGGAGGAATTTGCCCTCTTAGATTCCCCTAAATGCTGGGAAATGTTGAAAAGTACTGTGCTAGCCATATAATCTTTATCACTGCCATACAGGGAGGTTTTATTCGTTTTAAATCATACAGATCCCAAAACAATAATCCAAAAGGCAGACTTAACTGAGTTCCCTTGGCACACCACTCAGATTATTTTCTCTAAATCTCTAAGGCCATTAGCAGAAACCTGATAAATGAGGACTGGTACTGAATAAAAAGAATGTTACTGCAAGGCTATAATTTCATTTTATAGAATTTTTCTAGTATTTTAAGATTTTAATAGCGCCAAGATTAACTGAGTCATACTTCATTATATTACTCTGCCTCAAATATTTGACCTCTTCTGATTTCGTTAATGGAAAGTGTTCTTCTCTACTGTGAATGTTATTATCTTTGTTATTTTAAAAGGTTTCTCCCAGCTTTTCTAGCCCAATGTGTACACAAACTGCTCCAACAAATGCCAGTTTTACTTGCGTCCCTTTGGCTGGGGGTGGGTGTTGCTGGATGTTCCAGAGATCACATCTACAAACCAGTAGCTGCATTTATAGTGGAGGTACACGTTCATCAAGGAGCAATCATACATTCTCACTTATTCCTGGTTCAGCAGCTCTGGGTGCGTGCGCACAGATGACAAACGCGTCCAGCTAATGGAAAACAAATCTAAACAAACACTTCCTTTCAAGTTCTTGCACAAGCCTTCCTCTGCCAAACAAATATCTACAAGGAGCAGCTCCAAAAATGTCCTTTTAATTTCCCTTATCAGCATAACTCCATTTGAATATTCATTTGTAAGGCATGCCTCTCTTTGCATGCAGTGCTCCCTGTTCCCAGTGGATATCAGACTACATGAGAGGGTTCCTGCTATCACTCAGTGATTCTTGTTTTTAGCAAGTGTCACAGAGAAATCCTTTCTCCGATTTTCTCTCCCACCTCAGGCGAAAACGAGATGCCAGATAACTATTCCTATGTGCTTGCAAGGCTGGAGGTAGCTGCTGCCTGTGATTGTATCCAGATAATCTAAATCAGAGAGTTTACAGACAAAAGGCTATTACTGACCAAAGAAAACTTCCCCATGCTTTGCTCTGTGACCAAAGGGCTCAGATTTTTGCTCTCTACTCAGCATTGCTCCCTCTACTCAACATGTTCACCTCAGCCTCATGAAATTTCAACTGGACATTTGAAAGAGAGATTTCCATTCCTGCCTATTTAAAGAGTGTTTTGTTAGCAGAAGAGGTAGTTTTGCTATCTCATATGTGAATGGATTTCTTTTTGCTACAATTTGTTCTAATGATAAAAACGAAACCACGAATGTGGATCGTTCTGAAACAAAACTCTTGGTCAAGTAGGGATTTGCTTGCACTTTGCTCCCATAGTCCTAGTAATTAAGAGTTGGACAACGTTTAATTAGCTTGTCAAGTCTAACTCCAAGCTCTTACACACACTTCCCTTTCTTCAAAAGAACTGTATCAAAATTCTGTAATCTGCCTCTTCACAGACTGAACCTTTCTACTCAAAACAAACGCTTTTATTCCTTCTGGAAATGTGAATCCTGTCCTAAATCCCATGCCATATAAATAATACCTCCTGGACACAGACAGATCAAACATAAAAAGTCTGAGCCTTAATCCCCATCCCCAGACAATGCAAGCAACTTCAGAAAGCACGTATGTGCTGAAAAAGGCTGCTCCTGCTCCCAAGCCAGCAAGACACAAGCATCCTTGAATGCCATTGTTGCTTCCACACCAGTTTACTCCTCTTTTTACAGAAGAATACTCTTGGGGCCTGACAAGGATACATTTTTAAGAGCACTACAACCTTTTTATAAAGATAATTACCTTGAAGCTGCAGAACTAAACCGAGAGAGCGCTATTTGTACATTCCTCCTGATTTAGTGCTTGAGAATGCATAAATCTGCATGGACATGCACACACTTTGCACATGACCTACTGCCTCTTCTGAAGCGTGACATGCTGCCCACAGCCTGAGCAGCAAAGAGCTCAACTTCCCGCTAGTTTTAGTAGCCTAAAAGCTTTATTAAAACTGCATTAAGAACAGGAGCAACAATTCCTGACTAACACCGTACTGCAAATGGAGAATATCACTGTTCAGAGGTGGATTAATCATGTACAGGGTCTTTAGAAATGCTTAATGTGGTTGTTTTTTGATTGAGAATCACCCTTGGCATGCCTGTGCTCCATTCTATATCACATTTATCAGTAAGACAATGAATAATCCTTACATAAAGAGCAATTACAGATCCCTCATTTCAACTCTTTCATTTCCTTTAATTAGATAAAGTACCAAAGGCAGAAAATATAGGCCCAAGTGCCATTAACAGAAAATGAGAGTTGTATAAGTAACTTATCTGAGACTTGAATCTCCCCACCTGCACTGCCTGTGCCTGCTACATAATTAGTTTCTGTGTTTTTAGAGACGTGGCATATGCTCCTCTTTCTCCATAGGTCTCTCCACCTTTTGGGACCATAAACAAAACTGACAAGCATCCATCAAGCAGTGCCTGCATTTCGGCTTTGCCAAGAAGAAATGTTGATCCAAACAGCATGTTTGAAGGCTGCTGTCTAGACTGCAGGAGCCATCACCTGCTGCCTCCAGTTCTGTCCCTGCCGTGCACTCCAGTTTCTCCCAGAGCAGGAGGACATAGCCACAAAACTCTGAAACTGCATCAGAAAAACTCTGCAGCTATTCTCAGGCCCTCACTTTAGCCAGGCTCTTTGTGAACCACACCATCGATTTTAACCTTGCCAGCAAGTTTGATTTTGCCTAGGAAGAAGTTTTGTATGCTAATTTTATACATGATAGTTTTCAGCATAGTGTCTGACATATGGGAATAGCAGCTTCACAATTTTCAGATGTAAATGCTTCTCACAAACAGCATCACAGGACTGTGAATCTCAGAACTTTGTCTTCTCTCTTGTTAACTAAACATGCCTCTGAATGCATACATCCTAAATGGCAGAGTTTCAATTTGGCACTTTGCTTATTAAAGATTATGAACAACATGTGGCCTCACAGGGCAGGAAAGATGATCTAAGGGCTGGAATACCCCTGCCAGGAGGACTCCCTCCTGGGTTGTGGGGGAGGGAGTTGGGGTTGTTCAGTCTAGAAGAGAAGACTCCGGGGGGACCTTAGAGCTGCCCTCTAATACCTGAAGGGATCCTATGGGAAGACTGCAGAGGGACTTCTCATTAGGGTGTCTACAGACAGGCCAAGGGAGGGTGGTTTGGTGCTGAGGCAGAGCAGGGTTAGACTGCAGCTGAGGAAGAAGTTCTTCAGCATGAAGATGGTGAGACTCTGGAATAGACTGCCCAGGGAGGTTGTGGCTGCCTCCTCCTTGAGAGTGTTGAAGGCCAGGTTGGATGAAGCCTTGAGCATCTGAGTCCAGCTGAGAGGTCCCTTCCAAGCTAACTATTCTATGGTTTTATGTTCTGATGATTCTTTTAAAAGACTTTCTAATTTTCAGAGAAGATCTGCAGTCCTACCCTTACGCTCTAATTATTGTAGAACATGAAAGGAAGGGAAGAGAAATTTTCCAAAGGTTGTTCTTGGGCTAATTTCTTACCATAGACTGCAGATGGCAATTCAAAATCTCATCTAGGCTGAAGATGAGATGTTATCTCAGGGACCTCAGAAAAACTACCTCTACAGGGTTGTGACAATAATCTGTACAGAGCTAATAGAACACAAAATGAGTATTGCTGGGGTTGTTTTGGGGGGGAGGAGGCAGTGGGTGGGAACTGAACTATATGAACACTGCAAATTGTCAGCATTTTCAAAGGACATCTGAAGATGCACCTAGAAGACAAAAAGTCTAAAAGCCAACAAAAGTATTGGCCAATCATCCACTAAATAAAAATCCTCCTAAACTTGCTGTTATAAATAGGAAGCCAACTCTGTGACGATGTAAAACACTGCCTCAGAGTTTCTTTTATAGTCTTTTTTTAAAGCATTGTTTTTCTGTCATCTAATTTCTTTACTTCCAATGTTATAAATCTGTCAGTCAATCATGCTAGAGGCAAAGATGAACAAAGGCAAAAAAACCTCCACCCTGATAACATCATAACATAATTTCTAGCTCAGAAAATAAGATCTGCTTCTGGTGGAAGCTCTGAATACCAAGCTGCTGTGAGAGCTCTGCCTTCAGACTACTGCTACAACCAGCAATGCAAACATGAAATAAATCAGTACAGCTCCTCATAGCTTACTGCTATTTTCCTGCAGCAGGGTAAGTGATAGCTATGCTCATTTAACAAAAAAATCATCTCTGAAATTTCTATCAAAATCTGTACATTTAAAAAAAAATTTTACTGTTACCTTTGGATGCAATTTATTTGCTCCCTCATGTTCCATAGAAAAATAATAATGCTGCAGACTCCTTACAAGCACCTGGCTCCAAAATCATATGATAATATTTACAACCTCAGCAATTTTTAATGAAGTTTGCTGGATGAGATCCTGTTGTGTATTTCCAGAGCTGTCATTCCACCTTACGACAGGCAGTTAAGCAGCTGGCCTGAGTCATGCTTGATGCTGTTAAACTGTGCAAACAAGCACATGGCAACAGCAACAATCTTTGTCTGAATTTAGCTCTCTGATAGATTTATGATGAACCCCAAGGAATGTCATTTCCTTCAGGTTCACCACCTGATTTCACCTGAATTAAACAGTTGTCTCCTGCCTCAAAACGCTACCCAAAAACTATTACAGGCACTTAGAATTTCCTTCTCAACGCAACATCAACCTGAGAAGCAGCAGGGGTAGGTTTGAAAAGCAATCCCAATAGCAGCTGAGAAGGGCAGCTCAAGCTACACAGATCCAAAGTTTGCATTGCACAGCTCTTCCTAGCAGATACACAAAATATCTGTGAGACCCCAGTGCCAACAGTGCGTCCAGTGCTGGTGTCCCCTGCACAAGAATGACACAGAACTGTTGAAGTGAGTCCAGAAGAGGGCCACAAAGATGATTCAACAGCTGCAACATCTTTGCTATGAGGACAGGCTGAGGAAGCTGGGGGTGTGCGGCCTGGAGAAGAGAAGATTCCAGAAAGCACCTTAAAGCTACCTTGCAATACCTGAAGGGATCCTACAGGAAGGCTGCAGAGATGTCTTGAGACAGGCCAAGGGGGAATGGCTTGAAGCTGAGGGAGAGCAGGATTAGGCTGGACCTGAGGGAGAGGTTCTCCAGTACAAGAATGGTGAGGCTCTAGAGCAGGCTGCCCAGGGAGGTGATGGATTCATGTATAATTCTGAGAAAATCTATTCTTAAAATAAGCAGGATATTAGATGTCACCTTGCATGAACACATAAAGAAAATGTCACATATTGTCTCACAGAAGCATCAGTCACTCTGCTGTACACAAACACTCAAGAAGCAGCTCTCCTGCAGCTTTGACTCTGTTTTCTGTGGTTACAGACAACAGATTTCCTGAGGGAGACCCTTATAAATCTGTGCCTGTGATCTCACTTAATTTAAGAGCTAGCTATTTACTCCAGCTGCCTTCTAGCCAGTTACTTATCTATGGCAGGACAGTGTCTTGTATTTCATTGGGCTTTTGCTTTGTTTCCTTAAAGCCTCTCGGCAACAGATGTTGACAAAACCTTTCTGGAAATGGTCTCAATTTACAGGGAGCAGATTTCTTTTGTCTGTGTGCTTGCTGACACCTTCAAAGGGTGCCAAGCAGCTGCCAAGGCAGGACCTCACATTTTAAAAGCCATGTCACCCTTCCCAAGCAAACTGTTCTTGTTCAGGTCTGATTGCACCCTTTATGATACTCTCTAAATATGTGGCTACATATTTAGGATCTCTCCTCCTTTGCAAAGGTTGGTTGGGTTAGGTTTTCTCTTTTATATATATATCTATTTTCACTTGTGTTCACAAACAGGCAACTCCTCAGACTTTAAGGTGCTCCACACCTGCCTGAGGCAGGGACTTACATCCACCCAGTCCCTTCTACAGTGGACACCAACCCAAACAGTGCATTAATCTGCTCTGCAGTTTTAGCTTAATTACAACTGTTACGAGATCCATTTCCATCCAAATAAAACTTCCACTCACTGCTCTGATTTTTTTCAATAATTATGTGGTGCAGTTTGAGACAAATAAAAATTAATTAAATGTCATCCATTCCAATGGATTTATACCTATATGGATGGTAGAATCCTCAAGTTTTAATGGTGCACTGCTTGCCTACTCTTTATTCACCAACGTGCAGGGTTTGTTTCATATGAAAACTGCATTTGGTATCACTCGCCTTGTTAGAGCAATACAAGCAGCATTACTGATGTGTTGTCAGAGTTTAAGCAGAAAGGTCAAACTCAGATAGACAGCCACTCAAAATACAGCTCTGCTAAGCTGCTTGGATTCAAGACGTTCCATTAATTTCTCTCCACTGTTGCTCACAGGATGATTTACAAGAACTAAAAGAAAAGCAGCCTCTGAACTATGTCATAAAAAAGTGCCACAGCTTTGATCTCATATCATACTGACAGTCCTGAGAGCTGGCTCTTAAAACTAAGCCAGGCAAACTTCTCTCAAAAACCAACAGGGTATCAGGGCGGAGAAATTTCTCTATTTATCTTTTTTATTTACAATGGCTAACAGTTCAATTTCTAATGCCGTGGAGAGGGGGGAATTGTGAACATTCTTTAGTCTGAGAAGGTAAGAAAATCTGTTTCTCCTTCCAAAAAATCAAGGTCAGTCGTGTGCAGAGCTGTTCTTCCTACTTTTTTGATGCTTCCTATGTCTCCTTCTCCATTAAAAAAGCATTACTAGAGGGAGTCTCATCACTACTGTTCATATCCACCTGTATAATCCTCTCATTAAAGGGTTTCTGAGGTTTACACTGTATGGAATAAATTTTCAAGCCTAGCCCAGTTAAAGAGCGAACAGTTTCCATGGGAAAATAGATCAGAGTTTCCGCTCTTTAGATCCCTGGGTCTGAGCCATACTTAATTCTGAAGCTTCTTCATCTCTCCTGAAGCAAAATTATGCAGCAGGATTACACTGGTAGGCCTGGTGTACAGTTCAGCATCTGTCAGTTAATATTCTCTTTGTGGCCACGACATTCTCACAAAGCACAGGAGCCACAGAATAACTGAAGCTGCATTTAATTTCCAGGCAACCACCAGCCAACAGTGCAGCTTCTCCAGACTGCTGCATTTTTCCTCAACAGCTCCCTGCTGCAGTTCTCCTCAAATCACAAATAATGAACAAAATCCTTTGCAATTACATCAGAAAGATATTAATTACCCTGTGGATTTTTTATTAAACTTTTATGGCAAAAATACTCTTGTATATTCTTTAATAGAATTAATTGAATAAAGCAGCTACAAAACAAGCTGAAAGCCTCCCTCACTGTTTGCCCCAAGACTGGCAGCAAAGCATGATGCAAGCTGCCAGTGGTTGGAATACCAGTGGTTGGCATTCCACTCCAGTTACATTGCAGAAAGAGACCCTGAGTCCCACACTTTGTTTATGATGACTGCCCTGTACTGTTCATAGACAGATTCTTACCTCAGGAAGACAAAGGAGAATCAAGTTTCAGTTTCTAAAGTTTGTTCACTGACCTTTACTTTAGGCTACAAGATATTTCAGCAGCTGCTGTGTTGGGTTTTTAGAATGCTGCTTTTTCCCCCCACAACTTTAAACAGAATGTGAGACAACCCTTTCACCTTTCTAACTTCTACAGCTGTACCGCCAACATCCAAAACATCTTCAGCCACTATAGCAAATATGATTGGAAAGACTTTTTCTTGTCCAAAACAAATACAATTACTTTATGATGATTTACACAAAGTTCCCAAGATTGTTTCTGTGATGAACTATAGAATTACAGAATGGCTCAGGTTGGAAGGGACCTCAGAGATCATCTGCTCCAGTCTCCTCACCACACAACTAGACTCGCCTGCTCAAGGCATCATCAGTTTGGGATGTGGGATATTATTAGTGGTGGTGTTGGGTTTTTTTTGTTTTGTTTTTTTTTTTATTCCAAGTTACTTGTTCCATTTTATTTGTTATTAAAGATGAGAAAAAGGTGGTTTGGTGTGTTCCCTACTGCCAGATTAAGAGCATTGGCTGCATACCTCGTCTCAGTCCGCTTCATTTCTGCCCGTGACTTCAGGCACTGATTGAAATGCCTTTCCAAAAGAAAGCATTAAAAGTGTTTCAAACACACAGCCAGTATTGCATCTGCAAGGTGCATCCTGAAGACTCCACAGAATTAGTTATTTGAAGCTGCTATTAGTGTCAGAAAACAGCTACTTTTGACCTGTGCTAACTAGAACTAAGGCACTGAAAGACAGCCTGTGCCAGATGAACTGAACAGGAACAACTGTTTGAAACCAATTTGTATAGAAATAAACCAACCAGAAAAACCTCTGAGTGGAATTACTGAAAGGCTATAGCTAAAAGACCCTCTAAAGATAAAACTCTTCAGGGTGGTTAAGAGTGAGTTAAAATTTTTTTAAAGCATTTACACTGCAAAATATCAGTACCAGCAAAATGCTAGGTGAGGCCTGGACAGCAGTTACTTTGAAGGGATGTGATGCTTTGATGGTTATGAGCATGGAATAAATATCTGTTAGAAAAAAATTAAAATAAAATTAACAATATTAATCATAAAACTCCTAGGCTTGACCTATAGGATAGCCTCCAGAAAAGGTGAACCGTTGGAGTCATGCACACACATAGATGCAAGAGGTTTGTCAGCAGTGCTTCCACAAGGCCAGCCGTGCTAAGGCAGCACAGAGGCACGAGCTGAGTGGCAGGACCCTCTGGTAACCCCAGAGGGTTACTTAGTAACCCTGGCTGGTTTTGACTGAAATCTGGTTCAAACTAACCACTTTCAGCACAGGTTAAGTTATGTTGTCACCACTTCTGATGTTCCATAAAGAAAGATGATTTCACGGGAAAACCAAACTGAGTTGTGGACAGCTCTGAGATCTTGGCAGCAATCCACCTGTGTTTCAAGTCAAGGCATTTCAGCAAGCATGCAGGCCTGGAGTCCACAGGAGACAGGCAACCTGCAGAAGCAGGTCAGTGAGGCTCTGTCCACACAGATCAGTTTGGCAAAGGTGGAAATCGGTTTGAGATCAAACACTGACTGAAACAGATTTTCTGTCACATTCCTGTCTCAGAACAAGTGCACCATGAAAGTTTCCCTCACTTTTCACAGGTTGAAATGAGACTGAGCCCACAGACTGAGATCACAAAGTAGCTGTCATCCCTGCTCGGAGTGCACGATGTAGCTGTGCTTTCCTACGCGTAGCAGTGCGCTGGCTGCGTTACTGACACACTGCTTGGGAGAAAGAAATCATTCCTACAGGGAGAAACCTAAGGGCAAAAAGAATGCCCTTTTAATAAGCTGATAGCAAATAGGACACAGTGCCCTGGCAGGGGCACGGCAATTACAAGGCTCTAATTGTGCAGTCATTTGTCTGTATTTTCATTCCTCTTTTCCTGCCTCTCCTTGAATTGTTTCCCTGTCCAGCTACCTTACTATCACTGCTCCTCCTTTTCTCTCCTCAGAGTATCTACTATTATTTACTTATTAATCTTTCCTGAACGTGAATCTTAGTAAATGTGAAAGTAATGCAAAGCAAAGGCAGAGGTGAATGAGCAATGAAAGATGTTATCTTTCATTCCTCTTAACATCTCTACCTCCTCTGTGTTAATGTCACTGCTTTTGAGATCTCTTTTTAGACCACAAGTGCAGACTCACAGAAGAAATATGCAGTGTAGAAAACAGAAACATGACACCCTCAGGCAGAATATTAAATATTTCTTTTCCTTTTTTTGTGTGGAATATAATTTATTCATAGGCAAAACCACATTTCTTAAGAGAAGCTTTTCTTTTCCTTCCTTGAGAATGAAATCCATGCACTGTTTGCAAAGCTGTCTTGGAAAGTGTCGGGAAAGCCAAAGGGAATTTGGGTCTTTAGGAAGCTCTTTCAGGCAGGGAGTGAAAAGCACTGAGAGTTACTAAGTGGCTCCTGTTTAGGTGACAAGCTAAACTATGCTGAAGGACAACATGGAGATTCAAAGAGAGTTTGCAGAAGCTCTCTAAGCACTGCTGAGAGAAGGGCTGAAGGACAAGACAAACCTTCCTTCTGCTCCTCAACACTTCCCAACCACTCTGCGAGAAGATTTGCCCACCTGAGGTAACTAAGGTGTAACTAATCACACTTTTCAGTGTACTAACTCAGTACTAGACTTCAGATTCAGTAACTAATCACATTCTTCTAAAGGTTTTAATGATTCTAATTCTGCTGTCTAAGAAGTACAGTTTTAGATGCCTGCATTTTTTAATACATATTTTTACGTCAACACTACTAAGGAAATGTTTCCTTAGAAGGTTCCTACACAGTGGTTGGAGTACTGCTTTTGGCCAAAGTAACAGTACAAAGCACAACATGTACCAATACAGAAAGCATTGCACTTCTTTTTGGTGCAGGCAAACCTAAGAGTATCAGAAACCGCCAAATGAAGCCAGTCTTGGTGGGGTCTATGGCAAGGACCCAGGTGTTGACCTTCTTTCTCCTACATGTCCCATGGAGATTGACTGACCCTCCTGTACTGGCACAGCTGAGAGCTCTGGCATTGAATGAGCTCAACAGCAGCAGGTTAATGTGAAGTGGTAGGCAGTATAGGGAGGCTGAATAGGGAAGTCTGGCCTCCAAAACAGACACTAACTACTGAGGAGCCAAGCCTGAAGGAAGACATAAGCAGGGAGGAGAAGCACTCTAGAAAACTGAGGGAAAAAAGTATGCAGAACTACTGTGACTTTAATTATCACTTTACCTTGTAAAAGCCTCCGAAATATTTGAAAGCAAAGAACTCATAACTTAAAGTGCCAATGTCTTCTTTAAAAGAAATAAATGGTGGCTGCTTATTTACATTTGGCACAGAGAAGGCAAGGGCCTGCTTATCAACTCTTTTGCAGCAGCAGTCAGCCAGGGATCTGTTTGCTCTCCTTGAAGGACTGCCTTGACTCCATAGTCTGAGATCTCAACCAACCATTATCTGGGTAACTTTCAGACCTTCAACACATCTAAGAGAGAGGCAGTGCAGAGTTTGGAAGGTTGCCCAGGAGATTTCTGAAATTAACTACCAAAGCAGTTAAATGTAGCAAAATTTGAATTAAGAAGAAATTGGAGTTTTGTAAATTCAACAGAAGAAGCTGCTCCAAATGTGCACATTTACCTGTAACCAAATCGCTCCACTTTCCTAGGTGATGAGAGGTAGGTCCATGTTGAGTAGAAAAAGACTTAGATCCTCATAAACAGAAAGCAAGCAAATTTGTGTATCCCTTTTCACTTGACATATTGGAACTATCTGAAGAAGTCCGACCTTTGTCTTCCTGTGAATTCACCCCTCAAGATACCCAAACCTTGTTAGCAAACAAGATTTGGGAGACCAGAAGGGAAGATGATAATATTTGCAAGTTTTTCTATCAGAGTCAGTAGAAAATGGCATGACTTCATGAAAAAAAGAAAAAGTCACATGAACACATGGTCTCCACCAGAATCTGCAGCCAAACTATTTTACTGTCCTCAAGGAACTTCACAGTACTAGTCAGTAGCTCTTCACTTTTCTAGAGATCACAATGATTCTAATTCTGCTGTATAAGATAGTCTTAAATGCCCTAAAAAAAATTTTATATATTTTAAAATATATATTTATATAAAATACATTTTTATATATTTTTAAATATACTACTCATAGTATCTCGGAATTAATTTTACATGTAAACTTCACGGACACCCTGCCAAGCTGTGCTGCTATCCAATGAGATCTTTCTTGGCTGTCCAGAGAGGCTGTGGAGTCTCCTCTGGAGACATTCAAAACCTGCCTGGAAGTGTTCCTCTGCAGGCTGCCCTGGGTGACTCTGCTTTGGCAGGGGTGCTGGCCTGGATGATCTCTGCAGGTACCTTCCAACCCCCAACATTCTGTAATGCTTTTTGAAAAAGCAAAGAGTCTCTGGTTCCTAATATTTCCACTCAATCCTTTTGTCTGCCAGGCTTCCTTAAAGGAGCAGGCCATTCTTAATATCAAAGGCAATCAATTTCTGCTCACCATTCTACAGTCCTTTTTAACTCTCTGCTATCACTGTGTTAGAGTTGGGATCAAGAAAACTGAAACATCAGTGAGCTGTCTTATATTAAGACCTGCTGAGACCTTAAGATAATAAAGACAAGTTTTGCAGTTTTACTTTTCTGTGAAATCCAGACTAGTCTGCCAGAGCACTTAAAATGGCATTCTGCTAGTTCTTTAAGGGCTTCCTGTGCTCCTGTGAGATAGAGATGCTTCTGAAAGCACTGAGAACTGCACACTCACAGGAAAGTTGATAAAATACAACCCAGAAATATCTCCAAAGAATAAGCATTTACCAAAATCCTAAGGATCCCAGATAACTGAAATAGAGCATTCCTTGATTTGTGGTGGATACGTGGAATTTGGAAACTGCTCTGATGTAATAACTTCTGGTGTTAAAGTAGCCTCTGAGCTGGGGTCGTGCAGGGTTTTGCTATACATTTATCTTTGACAGGTATAATCTTCAAGTTTTATTATCATCTTAGAGTTCCTGAAAGTTCCTGAACACAAGTTGGAAAGGTAAGCTTACATGAAGGGACTTAATCCACTTGGGGACTTCCTTGACTCCGAATCTAAGATCAAAGTTTGCTCCATTCAGGTTTCAGTCCCACCAGCTACAACACCTAGACTGGCAGCTGGCACACCCTTGCATTAACATGTCCCTCTGTCAGCATGACTGAGATCGTGGCCTTTAAGCTTTGGAAGTACATTAAACCTCAGATTAAAGTACATCAGATTTAAAATAAAATGATTCTGTTTGACTACCTTTAAAATCTATACACCACAGAAGAGTTAATTTCATCTTATTCACAGCTCAAGATTCTGTATTCATCTGCATTCCTTGGTTGGTTTTGCCCACCTTGCTTGGGTTTTATGATCCTGGCAGGATCATAAAAACCCCAAAGCAGAAGACTGCACACATCCCAAAAGCCAGAATACCTTCCTCCAGATTTCCAGTCTCAGAACCCAGCCAAGCCTTATTAACTATCTGCCCTATGTTGGAAACATTTAACATGGCACAGAGACAGGTTAGTACAACCTTAAATCATAGGAACTTTTACTTGATATGATCTTTGCTACAGCTCAAGAAAATGAGGATTTAAAAAATATTAATTAAGAAATTGAGAAGAAAAAAGTTATTGTCACTTTGTCTATTAGAGGCAATGAAATGATTTGTACTGACAGGTTTTGTATGATATGGCAGAGACTAAAGGAAACCTTTACTAGGAGCAGAAATGAAGCCCTAAGGCTTCCTTATGCAAATAATGATGGTCATTATTTTTATTGGAAATTGTAGTGAATGGATAAAGGCAGGTGCCTGACAGCCTCTGTAAAGGTTTTTCATTAAACAATGTTTAATGAATGTTGTATCTCTTTGTTTCTCCATCACTCAGTACTCACCCTTCCACATCCTATTACAAGGCTATCAGGACAGGAATGTCTCACAGTCTGAGGTTTTGTAAAGCATGTACATCTCTGCTGCCTGGAGGCCACAGGAAGCAAACTGGTTTGGGTTAACTACTCGTTTGCATAACAACTCTAAGACTAAAGTAGAGGTAGGAGTCACATAACCCACTCAGATAACTCCACTGCTCCAGTCAAGAATGCTTGGCACCCAAGAGGGTAACATCTCTCTGCACAAGCCACAGAATGCTGCTCTGGACCTATGCACAGAGCAAGTGCAATCTTTTGGTCCAGAGTGCTCTTGATCCTTAGGACAAAAAACCCCCCAAACCTCTAAACATAAGCATCAGTGATGTACAGTGAAGTTGGAAAAGAGTGAAGACACCACTTCAGTTGTGGCTTGCTGAGGACAAGAGCTGTCAAGCCTAGCCTCTGCCACCTCCATGATGAGGAACCACCAATAACTACAGCTAACAAGACAGTATGATACCTGTGTGATATTATAAATCTAATGCTCAGTTACTATGATTAATGCTTGACTCTGAACTGTTAAGAATTGCCTGGAATGTGAGCACAAAGGGTCATTTGAAGCTTTGAGGCTTGCCTGATGAGAGTCTCTGGAAATAGATCCATCATGGGGTACCAAGTTTCCTGCAAGCCAGTGTTTGCCCTGCCCTACAACTTCTTGTTTGAAAGTACCATCTTGTTCATCCCATAGCTGCCTTACATACTGTGGGGTTTTAGATCACAAGAGGTAAACTCAGCAGCCTGCCCATCGAAGGAAAAAGATCCCTTTGGTAAGACAGAAGAGCTAGAGTCCAAAGGCAGGCATTTAGGTTTTAATCTGAGTAGATATTGAATACTCTACAAAGCAACAATTCCTTTTGAAGGTTTGTTCTCAGTGTTGCAGTAATGCCCAAGCTCGGGTCAAGACTACTGTCTCATCACATCAGAGGACACAGAGGAACACAATCAGATACCTATTTATGCAACAATGTGGAAAAAAATTACAATTTCATTCCTAGAAAGCTAATTTGACCTCAGTATCTTCTGAAACAATAACTGCATTTCACCTCTTAATAAAAAGCTCTACTTTTCTACTTAATCTTACTAAAAATGTGACAGCTCCTAATCAGCTCCTCTAAGGAAACTGCTTAAGCTTTCCTCTTATCTCTAGCTAGGAATATTTAATTGAATCAATTTTGCTGAGGACAAGCACTCCTCCAAGCCATTGCAGTCTGTGGCTGAGAGCAGGAGCAGTCAAGGCGCTGTCGCTGGGCTCAGGCTCTGCCCAGACCCAGAGTGGCAGCGTTGCTACATTTGTTTCGCTGATGGGAACACATTCCCTCTTTATCTCTGCCATCTACTGCGCTTCTCCTAAGCGAAAGAAGGGAGAGGAGAGATCTGTCAGAAGTTAGCTACCTCAGTATTTTAATGAGTTTGGGTTTACACGTGTAAAAGGACATCAGTAATTTTCTCACATTTTCCTAATCTTCCCTGATGGATTCAGGCCATGCTTTTCATTTACTCCAGATGCGATAACCAAACTGTCAACTACGTTTCAGCTTTTTCCTTTAATCTTTCCCCGGAGCCAATAATAAAAGATTAGTAATTGACAGTGGTTGCCAGGCTAAGGGTAATGCTTATTTTAAACACGGGAAGCAAGAGCCGTATTCTTTGAAGGGATAATTTGTGGGAGGCCAGAAAATTGGATTACTTTGTTATCTGTTGTGTAAATGACAAAGATATTCAGTGTCCTTAAAATGTCAAGGCAAGTTTAATTAAAAATTTACTACCTAATTTGAAAGTGGGAGATGAGAAGGAAAGAGAGGAGACGGAGTAATATTTACAGGTAGTTCAGAAACTTCACTGGGAAGCATATAAAATATAATAAAAGTGATTTGAAAAAAAAGAGAAAAAGGAGACTGTGATTCTGATGTATAAACATGGGGTCAATTTTTGAGCCATAAAGACTTTTTTTTTTTGGAAAGGAAAAGGTATCCATTCTCATCAGAAGCTGAACACGCGCAGCAAATCATCTGCTGGACGTTCATGACATTACTATGTATATGCAATTGGAGAGTCTGGAGCTGGGAATGAAACTCTTGAAAGAACAGTAACAGAAAAATGAGTTTCCTCACAAAAGAAAGTCTGCAGCCACATTCATACTTCACTACAATTGTCTGCACAGAGATTTTCACTTTAAGTAACTTAATTCCACACTAAATGAAGTAACAAAGCATCTTTTCCTAGATTATCTGCAGAGTGCATTTTGGTTTCTCTTGTAAAGTGAGGGAAATTGCTCAGAGAACATTAATACCTTGGGACAGACTCTGTTCCAGGCAGCACAGCGGAGCTCAACTCCACTACTGCATGTAGACATTCATTAACTAATCCAACTGGATTTAGGAAATTCGAATTGAAATATTAGTGCAAAACTCCATCCATGTGGTTCTCAGCTGAGAAAAGCTGTGGTTGGTAAGTGTTCATTGGCAGAAGACAACACAGCACAGATTTTGCTCTAATAAGACACATGGTTTGGGTGAGGTCAACACATTTTTGGAAGCAAAAGTACCTTACAAATATTTTTTTAAATCAAACGTTGACATTTCTCACTAATTATCCATCATTCAGCTGCTATCCTTTGTTTGTTTGCTTGGATGCTTCCCTGGCTTCTTTCTGGTTTGTAGCTCTTTCCTCTAAATCAGATACAAGCACAGATAACTGTGTGTATATGTCCAAGGGACAAGCTCCCCCCTTACAGCTGATGCTTGCTGGCAGCAGGAAGAGAAAGAACATTGTTAGCATTTCTACATCTCCATCAGCACCATGGGTGTGTGGGACATCGGCGTGCCATAGGTGCAACACCACATGCCCCACCTGGGAGCAGACCAGTAAGCAGAGCACTTCCCTTGGCACTACTGAGAGTTTGAATCTATATATAATGTATCTCCTAATAACACCATCTAGCACCTTATTTAGTGGTTTTTTTTTCTACTGCAAAATATTTCAAGAAAGTAGAACACAATCCAACATTGAGATTTTTCATAGGTAATTCTGATGACAAGCAGCATGCTAAAAATCAAGAAGAGAAAGGTGGCATTGAGTTTTCCAACCAATGGAATAATAAACAATGAAAGAAATGCAAATACAGAATATGGATGTAATAGAAATAAAGAATTATAATAATGACATTATTACTACTACTAAACATTACTGTGTTCATGGAAACGTGCTGCAGTGCTGCCAGCTGACTCAGTACCAGGGAACTTTCTCTAAACCCTTAGAGTCTGGTTTATGCCTTTTCTGTAAGTGTAAAAAGACTTTCAGAGTTTACAAATCAGATTCAAACACATTTTGCTCATGAGATATTACACTGCTATTAGCCTACAAAATGTTGTGCTATATGACAGGCTTAAAGCCATGCGCGTAAGGGAGATGATTGAGGACGGGCTAAGAAAATTCTCTGCCTGCCCTGGTTTATTTTTTCAAGTTTTACAGGAATTTCTGATTTCACTCTGAGGAGTTGAAGGCCCAGGTCTCCACACAATAAATCACTGGTCAGTGCTGGATTTGAGCACCGTTTGAAAGAGTCTCTCCATGGAAGCAGGACTTGTGGAAACACAGCTGAGTCTGTTGGGCGCCTGTGTTCGGTGACTTCTTTCACAGGGGTCACACTATTAATAGACAGAGCTGTGGTTTCACTGGAAATGTGTGAAGGGAAGGGCACTGTTAGAACTCAGGAGAAGGAGAAAGATGGAACATATTACAGTTCAGCATATGCCTATCTGGAAGCACATTCTCACTTTCAAAAATACATTTGGCATCTGAAGCACAAAAGCTCTCCTAGTTTTGGATGCAATTTAGAACAACATTCTCTGCAATCAAATGTCCAGGCAAATGGATAGAGAGCCTGGGCTGGTATCTTCCTTTATATATTTTATGTGGTTAGATTCCTTCTGAAAATGGAGATTGTTTAGCCTGCAACAGCACCAGGTTCAATCAGCACTGAGACTGGAGTTCAAGAATGCATGGAGGCTGATGAGCCAGATTTGACTAAAAGCTCGAATTAAATAACTACCTTGTTCACTATTTGTGAAAGAATCTAAAGGTCACATAACTCAAGATCGTGATAAATTCTCCCAGGGCAGGTTAAGTGAAACAATAAAATGCTTTTTATGGTTACAAATTAGCAGATAATTTGAATATTTGAACCTTTAAGAGTGGATAAAGTGGCAGAGCAGGGTGATTTATAAGATGGATTTAAAAAATAGAGACAGAAGCACCAGAACATTTTCGTAGTAACGCAGAGACAGTAAGTCAATGAATTCTATTCATAATCAATATCATACATCAGAAAACTAAAGAGCTAGAATCCTTGTAATCAGATACAGTAAGTCCTACACTGGATGCAAAATGCTGTCAGTACAAGTCTCTAAAGAAGCAAATGGAAGTTTAGGTAATTGTTTACACAACTTTATAATAAATACTGCTGCTACACTCTGGGAGATTTTCTGACTTCATCAATGGTCGAGAGAAGAGAGAAAAAAAACCATTACAACAGAGTGATTTAAAACCCAGATAATAAAAAAGTGAAGTGGGGTTTTTAACCTCTTTTTTTACCCCTTTTTCTTTATAGAGATATTGCTAAAATGCCACAAAGATTATTTTTAGTTTCCTAAAAGAGGTATCTGGATTTAAGGCAGAGATAATCAATCTTTTATGATGCTGTTTCCAAGAAGGAGAGTAAATAGAGGGTGCCTGAATAGCAAGTGCCTCCATAACATAGTGATATGTATTTATTAATACTTCTTAGATGGGATACACTTGCAGGAAAGGAGTTGATCACAGTGAGAGGTTGCATAAAAGTTTATTTTATGATGACTTCTTTAGAAGTGACACTCAAACCACTTGACTTTTATATATTGCAATGACAAAATGTGTAGGAGATGTAGAGAAAGCAGAGCGATGCTCAGTAGGGTACACTTGGGAAAGGCTCCTCTGTATTGGAGGTTGACTCAAAAGCGCTTCCTTTCTAGCATGAGAGAAGGGCTGCAGCCTATTTTTACTCTACAGTGTTGGCAGCAAGATAAAGCTTTTAAGGCAAAATATTGCTTCCTCTGTTACAACAAAATGTCACAGCTGGGATTTCTTTATGAGAGAACTGTCATGAAAGGGAATTCCCAAACTCATTATCTTTGTCCATAATTTAATATATCCACTTGTATGAGATTCTGGGTCTGGTCAGTCTTTGCCACCCACCCTGGTATGGCACTGCTGCAGTGTGCCCACCCTAGATGCTTCACAGCCCCCAAGGGCACCAGCAGCAAAGACAGGAAACAGTGTGAGTGTAACAGGCCAAAACACTCAGAGGAGCAGAAAATAGTACTGGTCACAGGTAGGGGTCTCAGTGAGTGACTTTGTGATTGACAAAGAATTGATGTGTCTGACAGCAAAACCTCAGGCTTGGCAGGGTCCAGGGACGCTATGAAGGTTTCCCTGTGGTGTGAAACCACATCAAAAGGTAACCAGAGACACACAGAACATGAAGCAAGTGACCCTCTTTCTCTTGTAAGCTCCTGGCCCAAGCTCTTTTCCCTGAAAGAACTGAAAAGCCAAATAGCAGCAGCCTTAACAAACCCACAGGACAAAGTAGAGATCATTTACTTCAGTTAAAAACAAACGAATAAACAAACAAACAAAAACCACAAGTGGAAGACCCAAATTATCAGTTACAAAGAAAAAGTAAGAAGAATATGCTGTTTTCCTTGAAATGCAGAATTAGGAGCTATATCTAAACACTCAGAAGTCTATTAAAACTCCTCTCCTACTCCAGTTGCCTAAAATTCCCATATCTAATGCAAGCAACAATAAATCTGGGCTACAGGCAGCACAATTCCACCATTCCGCTTAGCCATGACAAGAAGAAAAGCAGTCTGTGCACTAAGACCCATTAAATAGCAGAGTAATTTTAACTGTCCAGGAAATACCACACTGAAAAAGGCAGCAAATGATAATTCAGTCTACCAGGACATCATTTTAATTCACATCCTTTTCCTTTCCCAAATAACTATTGAAAACATTCCTTTCCCTCTCCAAAAACAAAAAGCTGCAATAGTTATCAGCGGCTAAAACAGTGCATACAATAGCCCTTGACAGAAGCTGGTCCAGGGAAGGGCCATGAGGATGATCAGAGGGTTGGAGCACCTCTTCAGTGGAGAAAGGGTTGGGGTTGTGCAGCTCAGAGAAGAGAAGGTTCCAAGGGGACCTTGTTGTGGCCTTCCAGTATCTGAAGGGGGCCTACAAGGGAGTTGGTAAGGGACCTTTTAGGGTGTTGGGTAGTGATAGGACTGGGGGCAATGGATCCAAGCTAGAGGAAGGTGGATTTGGATTAGATATTAGGAAGAAGTTCTTTGGCATGAGGGTGGTGAGACATTGGAACAGGTTGCCTGGGGAGGTGGTGGAAGCCTCATCCCTGGAAGATTTTAAGGCCAGGTTGGATGTAGCTCTGAGTGACCTGATGTAGTGGAGAGGGTCCCTGCCCATGGTGGGGGGGTTGACACTAGATGATCCTTGAGGTCCCTTCCAAACCTGATGATTGTATAAGTCTATTATTTTGAAGGGTGAGTTCTACTTGAATTCAGTGTTGAGCCACTCACCTGAAGGAATTGTAGCTTGCCTTCAGAGCTACTAAAGAGAAGCTTTTGCAGTACAGCTCATCTTACTGAAACCCAAGAGGGTTTTCAGCAGAAATGAGCTGTGCCCAAGCAGCCCTGGCACTGCTCATACTGTATCTATGCTAACAGAATGTATTACCACAGGCTATAATATTTAAACAAAGATATGTATGAAAAATGACAGTGGCTCGATATGAAGCAATCGAGTTTTGAAACTTGCACTTTTATTGTCTTTTCCTCCTCTCTCCATGTCTAAATATCACATATATAGGAGAATAAAGAGTTGCTTCATTTTCAAGCTAGCTCAGGGGTAGCTTTTTAGGCAAGCAGTAACACATTAAACTATAAGGAGTGGCTGGTTTGAATCAAATGCAAATGCTGAACAAAGTAAATTATTTTTAAGGACCCAGGTCAGTGAGACATTCAATAGTTTAAAAGACTGTGCATGATGAATTGCATAGCTGCAGAAGGCATAGATCTTCCTATCACAGCTAAGTGTTTTGTGCCACAATGCCAGACTGTGTTACTGCAATGTATTCAGTTCCATGCATATAAAGACCAGCGATGAATGCCATCAGTACATCTGTCACCAGTGGTGGTTTTTTCTCCACCAGCTATTAATAGCAATCACAAGGACAGAACCAATGCTCAAAGCAGTAGTATTTGATACAAAGGTTTGTATTAATACTAGGCCACCTGATAGGTCTAATTGCTTCTGCTGTGCCTCACTTTTCAAATTCCTTTTGTCAAAAATTACCCAGGATCACATTCCCGAAAAACTTGCAGTTTGGAGCTGGTGACTACTTGGAGTTATGTCAGCTAAAACTTCAAATGGTGCTCTGCATCAGAAGGTGCTTCTATTTACAGCACCAATTCACCTGGCATACAGCAAGGGCAGGTGAGACAGGCTAGAAGGAACGGTGTACACCACAGAGTTTTCCACCTGGAGAATTTATCTAGTGCTGTTGACCCCTCACACTGCCTAGGGACAGCCTGACTTTGGGGTGCTGGTAAGGGATCTTTTAAAAGCAGGGTTTAAGATTACATCATAAAACAACCTAACAGTGCAGGTCATAGGAACATGAAGTAGAACAAATGCTTACTTTAGACTTCCACTATTCAGTTTCTCTTGATGGAAGATGAGGAAGTCTTTGTGTTTTGTATTTCGGAATATGCAGATGAAAGTGTCTGCAGTCTCAGTTTGATTACAAACACATAAATCCACGTTGTTTCTTTCTTGAAAAGATTCTCACTGTGAGAGTTTATGCAGAATTTGCATCTTGCCTGTAATTAAGACGAGCATAAAGAAGTTGTTTTTTGAGAGGGCACAATGACAAGACTGTCGAGAGGATAACGACAACGACTGTTGGCATCTTTGATAGAAGATACATCATTGCTGTTCAAACACCTTCACAGGATGAGAACATGCAGGTAAAAGCTATAGATAAACCTCACAACGGTCAGGCCTCTGGAGAAGGCAGCTTTGGGAGACAAAGAGATGCTAACTGCATTTGTACCACTGACCCTATTGATGCATCCCAGTAAAGTTGTTTGTCATTGGGATTATCTTTGCTCTATTTATTTCATCTTGGAGTTTGCTTTTCTTTTGCCCAAGGAATCTCATCTTGAATCAATTATTTGTTTTCACTGCTCTCTTATCAAACTTTTACAATAACTTTAAACATGAATATGCATTTGTGTTATTTATCTACATCAAATGTTTTAACATGCTTTCATCAGAAGTTCTTGTGAGTTTTTCGAGGCTCTTTGTCAGAATGGTAACTCTTTTATACAGCAAACTCTTTACAAAGTTATTGTCTTCAGAGTAATGAAGTTTTGAAGATGAAAGATTAAATCCCTGAAGGTTTGCAGTCTTGAAAGTGATTTTGACTGAAGTGTTCCTCTTTTCTTCATTTCAATTAGGACATAACAGTCAAGAAAAGGACTCTGCTAAACTTTCTAACCATGCATAATACTCACCTGGTTTCACAACACATTCTTATTCTACTATTATTTAAGGAAAAGTTTTGTTTTCTTCTGTGGACTAAAAGGAGAAGTTGAAATCACTTCACTCGTGTTGCACACAACTGTGCAGTTATCCTTGAGTGACTTGGTGTGTGGCAATCACTGTGCAGATACAAACCTGACATCTAAAAGGCAAGAACTAGAAAGGAAGAGTTCCTGGTTAAACCAAGGAAAGTTAACTCATCTGAGAGAGATGCAAGTACCTATAGCATAATTAACAGTATTAATTTATGGAAAATTCAGGGTGTGACCAACGGGGAAAAAGGAGCAATGCTCTAAAATGCATTGGTAGAACCAAGACTCTTCTCTGCTGGGATTTGACTATGACTACAAAGCTAAAAGAGAACAAAACTCCCCACTTCTTCCCCCACCTGTGCAGGAATTGATACAAAGGGATTGGAGGAGTTAAAAGCAAACTCTTCCTGAGATAATGACCCTGAAAGCAACACCATTTTCTGTGGAAATGGGGTGGCTCATACATTTTTTTTTGCCTTTCAACCATGCTGGTTTCTATTGCATGCTACAAAAAGTGAGGAGAACTTCAGCTGATTCAGTTACAAACTGTCTGCATTTTCCAGGGGGAACTTTTCCACTGCAACCTGGAGAATTTACTGAACCTCACAACTGTCCCATTGAGACAGAAAAACATTGAATCCCCTTTAGACAAAAGGCAGGACAGACTTTATCATTACAGCACTAAAGCTAAGTGCTGTTTAATCACAGCAGATAATTGCATTCATTTAGTTTCTTTGATGAAGTTTTAAAGGAAGTGCATCTCCACCTGAAAATGTTGATGTTTCTCACAGCTAAACTTCAACTAGATGGAAAAATAAAGACTCCTGTACAAACCCTGCCTGCTTGTTAATGGGAACTGATAAACAGTTCCAAGTAGTAAGGATCTTAAGAATGTTAACAGCTTCATGACACAAGTGGTAAAAACAACAGCCAAGGATTTGGAAACAAGCACAATTTATGGATGTGTTTTTATGAGCTGGCTGCCTCCGATTGCATGGAATGGAGCTCTATGTCCCTGCAACTCCCTTTGCAGCCTCTGTCCTTTATTAACTTGTATTTATTCAGATATAGTCTTTTAAAGGCACCTGAACAGCAACAAACTGAAAGTGGAGTAGTACAAAAGGCCCAAAGGAAGGTTAAAAAACAAGTAATGAAAATCTGTGTAGTTTATGAGTGTCTAGGGAAATCACAGCTCTAGCTCTCTATAAGTTAAAAATGTAACAATTTCACTTTAAAGAGTTTCTGTGTAATTCCAAACAGCTTCAGGTGGTACAAAAAAAGCAGCAAATGTTGCATTTTCCTCTGATCTAGCCTCACAAATTATGCCTCCTGATGCAATATGGATGTGATAATTGTACAGAACACGTGTAAAAGGTAATTTTGAGATCTTTAATAAGCAGCTAATCTTATCAGAGGAATTAGCAAGCCACTCCTGCTCTGGATCCTGACTGGAATGGCTGCAGATAAACCTGAAGGAGCACCTGTGTAACACACTGATGTGCAGCATGTGTTTATATGATGATGAAATTTACACTATGATGAGTTTAAGGTCTCTACAGAAATGTTGATGCCTTTCAGTGCAATCAGCCTCTCTCACAGATGAGAAGTGTCTGAAGTGCTGTCCTGGGGCAGTATTTTACAGCAGCATCTAAGCACTCCACACTGTCTTTCCCCTTTACATAGCAGCATGTTAAAGCTGTCATGATTCTGTTCTGTCATAACAGCAGCCAGCTACCATCCAACCTACACAGGCATAAAGCTATGTTTATATTATAGGCACACACATCTAGTGGGCCAGTCTATGGATCTGTAGTACAGACCAGGGACTGCTGACTCTACCCTTGCTCAGCCATCACAGGCTGAGTATCTTGTGAGCATTGGGTTTGTGGTCATCAGCATTGTGTAGCCTTAACCCTGAAGCCTTTACCCTGTTCTGGTGAGAGTTCACCTCAAATACCTGATCCACTTCTGGTGTCCCCAGCATAAGGAAGACGTGGAGCTGTTGGAGTGAATCCACACAGATGATCCAAGGGCTGGAGTATAATATAGTTGCATAATATAGCAACTTAGAACATTCTCTTCATGGAGATGGGAACTGGCAGGCTCAAGCTCAAGGACCCAATGTTTTCCTGTGCCCTGTGAAACGTGAGGCACCCACTCAGGGGACATTCCCCTCACTCACATGCTCTCTTCCAAGTCCCAGAGTCATTAATACCTTTTGCAAAGCCTTGCTTTATTTTTTTCCTTTTTTTTTTTTTCTTTAAACTGCTCCTGTTGTGTATTTTCCAGTGAACTATACTTAAGCGAGTTAGATCAGTAAGTGTTACCTTTTATTCCATATTAATCTTTAATTTTATGCTAAGAATCCAGATAGAGATCTGTATTCAGGATTTCTACAATATTACCTTTCATGAATTTGATTTACTGAAGCCTCAGATGTGATAGTTCCCATTTGCATGCTTTGTTTTATATGGATGACATTTTCCCTCAAACATTAACCTGCCATTTTATTGTCTCCCAGCCACCTTCAATATGTTTCATAGATGGAACAATTTTGACTTGTCACAAAATGAAATTGGGCCACAAAAATTTAGCTTTGGTAGAGAAAATACTTTTTTTTTTTGTTCTTTTTTTTTTTTTTTTCCCTTGTGAGAGCAGAATTTCACATTAAGACTCCTGTCATTTCTCCCATAGAACACATAGATTGCTTTTCTCCTAGGTCATGTATTTTACATGAGCCAAAGAGCCTTTCATGTGGGACTGCATGTCACCTGTAGCCATTAAGGTATTATTTATAGAACTATAGCAAAAAAA
>VWYK01016934.1:185-21550 GCA_013399775.1 Semnornis frantzii | reverse complement strand
AAAAAAAGAAGTAATAAAAGGTCGACGGGTAAGACTTCAGTGCTTGGGTATAGCAGCTGAATTACTGGCATTATTTTACCCATAGCTTATATCGTTCTGCTGTTGTCGTCGTTGTCTTTGTTTCCTCTCTTCTGAGCCTTTTTTCTTCTGATGCAGGCTGATGTCTATTAGTCAGCTGATGTCCCAACTAGTTAAGACTAAGAGTTAAAGTAACAGTCAGTGTATGAGAAAGTTAATGTGCTTGGCCACTGGCAAGGATAAACCAGATGGGGCTTTATTTATTTTTTCTTTTCTCCTTGAAGTCCTGAAGGTCATGAGACATTTGGACCCTAATCAGTTGGCTTGCCCCGCAATGTGATTTTCACTGTCACTGCCATAGTCCGCATCGGGGTCGTCCTCTTCCTCGTCGTACTCATCGTAGATTTCTCCATTGACGTCATCGGTCTGCATCTCCTCCTTGATGTGAGGCTCCTCGCCTTTGATGCTGTAAGTGCTCTGAATGACGGGCATGGCGGGCTCTGGGCTGCTGGACACGCTCGAGTGCTCTGAGGGCAGATGTGGGGAAGGCATTCCTGCCATGGCGATGGCTCCTGGGTACACTACGCCCGCGGTGGCAATAGGAATCTGTGCTTGTTGCCTGCCATGGGGACAAAGCAAAAAGATGTTTGAATACTGAAAGGAGTAAAAGGAGGCAAGTACAACAGCACTTTGCAGACCTATGGCATGCAGAGGAAGGGCCTGGATGGCCCATGCAAGACAATCCTTCCGTCAATATTCCAGACTCACCAACTGATGCTCTTGGAATCAAGCCCAGACCAAGTTCACTGATAAGAAAACCCAATCTCTCTAAAAGTCTGACTACGCCTGAACTAAGCAGCTTCAGCTTGCCTGCCTGTGATGAGAACTTCTTTATTGGGAGCCCCATGAGCTGCCAGCCAAAGCCAAATGTCCTTTCATTTGTGGTCCAACTTAAAAAACATCTATTTTAAAAATCTTCCTTTTAAGTAATCCAAGCTGCTGGCAGGAGTAGACATAAAAGTAACACATTGCCAAAAGGAAAGACACGGCAAAGGCCAGGTAGTTCCCACAGGAACAGGGGGGTGCTGCAGGAAAGTATCAGTGGATGAGAAGAAAGCAAGGCAGGGCTCCCCAAAGAGGCAATTTTTCCTCCACGTTCACTCAGAGACTTGGCCTAATAATTAGGGAGATGAACAACGGGCTTGCTGCGGCCAACGTGGGTTTATAGGACGATCACTAAGGGCCTCCAACTGGAAGGTGATAGTTTCCACAGTGAGAGGCACATGTGAAAAGCAGAACCTTTGAAGGAAGGTGGATAAAATTGGGAAAAGGCAGACTTGAAAAGGAAGCGTGCATTATTTAAAAATAAATAAAAAGCAAGCGAGCAACATGAGCATTTGAGAAAATCCTCTACAGGATGCCTTTATGTGGCATCTAAGCCTTGGAAACCTGTCTGCAGGAATGAAAGGAGAATTATTCCAGGCCATAGAAATTCCCTTTGCATCAAGAACACTAGCTGTGTTATACCAGTGTTTGTTTCCCTGAGAAGCTTCGGGGTCCCAACAAGCCTAGAGGTTTAAAATTCATGCTCCTTTTGTTTCCTTGCTGCATGAAGTAATTCCATTGCAGTAATACTCTTCAGTACATGCTGCACATTGTAATGTCATCAGCGGTGTGTCCATCTGCACTGAAAAGCCTTGCCACAGGAGACAAGGGCAGAGTCTCTTGAGATGAACATTCTTAATTAAGAATGAAACCCTCCCCTGTTCCCCTGCCTGCCTGTGCCCTGTCTGTACAGTAAGCCTTGCACAGTACAGTGATCCTGAAAGACCTTCCCCTGCCAAACAGCTTTGTATTTGTTTGGAATTGCTTGCTGCATTTGCAGATACTTCCTGCCTGCCGCTCGACTGAGGCCTCCCTCTACACAGTCCTCATTTCCATCTTTCTGCAACACGCAGAAGCTGTCTCAGATGAAGATACAGCTCTTAAAGTAGGGAGCGGATCTAATTTGCATTTTATTCTTAATTCACTAGGAAGGCTTTTGTTTTCTGGAGTCAGCATTTCTGTAACAAGATTCAGCACACTTAAATTGCTTTTAATATTTAACAATAGGAACACTTTGCACTTAAATAGTGCTTTTCAGAATGCTTTTCAAATATTAAATCATTTAACAGCAGTATTTTTCCACTTCTATAGGATGTCCACTCCAAAGGATCTCAAAAGGTCCTCAGATATAAATTGTGCTAGGGCTCTCAGTAGCCCAGTGCTTGCTGCATTACCATTAAAGATGAGGACACTGCGACAGGGAAGCATTAAGCCCAAGAGCTGCAAAAAATACCCAGTCCTTCCACTGTGATGCCTTCAAACAGGCTTTCAGCACATCCCAATAGCGGGCACAGCCACGGCTCTTGAAAAAGCCAATCTCTTATTTTGGTGCCTAGAAGCTGGCCTGGCATTTAGAAGTTTAGTCCTAAAATGACCTGTACCAGGAACCCAGCTGCAGTGCAGTGACTGCCAGTGTCAAACACCGACCCCACTGCCGTCATCGGCTGCACCGTCAGTAACTTGCAGAGAGATTTCACCCCAGGTTCAGTGCTCTAATGCCCCAGCGCAAAATTATCTCCAGAAACGTCTTCATTTCAATGTCAGCCTTGTTTGGAAAGCTAAATAATACACAGGATGTTACAAGGTTACTTTTTTCCCCCATGATGAAGCACGCATGTTAACCAGATAAGCAGTGTTCTGGGGGCTCTGTTGCCACCTATTCTTTTTCCAGAAAGTCCCCCTCCTCTTGTTTTAATCTCTTGATGCCAAATGTTGGCTGACTTCCCTGTGTTTGTTTCAGTGCTTACCACTGGGATCACCGGACCTGCCAGCACCACAGGGTTAAGCAGCTCAAATTTCTCCGCTGAGCAGCTTATTATAACAATGCACACTGTAGCTGTTTAAAACACAGTCTGATGACACTTAGTAGTTGCTGGACAGATATTCTCTCCTTTATTGCTACTTCTAGTGGTTTTAACTAGAGAGATGTGCAACCCTGTTAATATTAAAATTATTCCAAATTCAGAAGAAAATTCCATTATTTCTGAGGGTTGTTCCTGTTGCTTGCTTTGCTGTTTTTTTTTTTTTTTTTGTAAGATCACAGTGTAGCTTTTAATTTTCTGGAGCACATACAGAAATATTGCAGAGTATTTGATGACTTCAAATTCTTTTGATCTGCCGTAACCAAAACCAAGGAGTCTTTACGGAAGCAACATGCATGATACTTTTCTAGGCAGATTTTAAGCTAATCATATCAAGCTGATCTATGAGCTGTTTATCAGAACTTGTCTTCTTGAAATTTATGCTCAACACAAAGCAATGAGCTTAGTGTACTGGAAGAGACTCCTTAGAATGACAGCTGCCATCACAATGAACAATACAGACGACTTCATGCCCGATACGAATTAACTGAGCCAAGTCATATTCCAGCTCAAGTTCAGTGTATGCAGCAGTCCTTCTGCAGATCACACTGGATGCAAACTCACATTTTTGGCTTTTGGCTCAAGATGCACTACCACAGATCCTTTCAGATATAATCTCTGAGGCTTGGTAATAGAGTAATACTTATAAAGCTTTATTAGAAGACTTTCACTGGAAAATCTTCAGCTTTTATTTTCCTTTCTTTTGCATGATCACAGCGGAAATGAGACAGTTGGCCAAAGCTGTAAGATGAGTATATAGCAGAGCCAACGAAAAAAAAAAAAGAAAAAAAAAAAAAAATCCCTGTTTAACTTCCTCTTGGAACACATTGTTTTAAAGTCTAAGTTTCATATTCTGTTAGCGATATATGACACTCTTGCCAATAAAATATAACATTCACCATGCTGCGTTAAGAATCCTCCCTTAAACTATGTCGCCTTTTTTTGGTTGTTTTGTTTTTTTTTTTTAAATTTTTCTGAAACAAGAAATAGATTTTTAAAGGTCCCATACCCAACATTAAAATACTGCCTCATCTCCTGGCGTCTGTTGCGCATGATAGCCTTGTACTCGCCAATGCGTAATTTCTTGCCATCTACAAGGCAGGTTCGCTTCGGCCGTGGCTTGTATTTGTAGTCTGGGTATTTCTCCAGGTGCTGCTTGCTGAGCCGGGCCTGTTCCTCGTAGTATGGCTGCTTCTCTAGGTTTGTCATCGCTTTCCAGCGAGATCCTGTCACACACACACACAAAAGATTGAGAAATGAGATTCTACTTGTCCACGAGCACTGGAAGGCAGAGAAACAAGTAGGTCACCCAGAACAAGATACCTACGGTCATATTGCTTTGGGCTGGGAATCTGTCAGAACTTCTAGACAGGGGTCAGATCTTGTTTGTATTTGACTGGTAAACCTCTTGAGTATGGCCAAGAGGCAGAGAAGGATGATTCTGGAAGCTTTGTCTCAATATTTTACTGGACCTTGTCTACATTAGATGCCTTTCAGGTGGGAAGAAAAACCATAATCCAGAGAACAAGCAATCCCAGCACTACCTGCATACGAATCTCTGGTTTAGAAAACAAGGGGGTTTGGTTCAGAAAACAAGAGGAAAGGACGAAGAGCCCTTAGACACAGAGTCTGCTCCACTAAGTCCTCCCCACTTTCCTTTGGCAGCTTTCACCTCCTGTTCTAGAGCATACACTGTTCCATGTGCTGTGCTCCAGTCATCCTGCTCCACCATGGCAGGGACTCTCGACATGCAGCTAGATGTGTGTCCAGATATGTGCCTGCAGTTTGCTCTTTCATGACAACTGCCATCTTGTTCTAGCTTCCAGCTGTGTGAGTACAGTACGAACTGATTGTAAATGCTATGCTTCTGGGCACAGAAGCCTGCAGAGTCCCTGAAGAAATGCTGCTAAAAGCTATAAACTATTCCATGTGTCTTAGCAGGGTTTTAACTCCAAGACCAAGTCTTGGTGAATGTGGCCTGCTCCAACTCAGATCATTCAGTATGTGTCACGAAGGGAAGAGCACTGTGGGATATCAGCACACCTCTCCATGCAGCTGCACCACAGCTTTGCTGCTGGCCACTCTGACACCCTGCCTATGTTAGTGTGGATATTTGAGCTGGGGAACCTTGAAGACTTTACAATTGTTTTCAAATGCCTCCTGAAATTTATAAACTAATATTTCTTAAAGGACATAGTATGGGAGTAGAAACTAAAACTTCTTGAATCAGTTATGCTATTTTATTTTTCCATGAACTATAGAAGCGCTTCAGGGTAAGATACATTTCAAATAACAGGAATGGTCCAAGCTGTGAAACATGTGGCCTAGAAGAAAAATTTTATTGGAAAATGGTCAATTTTCCCATTGGAAAAAAAAAAAAAGAGTTTAACTCGTTTCTCAATTTAATGGGTTCATAATGTCATATGTCATACTTGACTTCCTCTTGTTCTTCATTTTCAATGGTTACTCACACTGTATTTAGCTCATGCTATTACTCAGGCTGGTCTTAGCTCACTGTGCCCCAAAGACTCGCAATATGGAGAGCGCAGTCAGCCCTTGCCAGGAAAGAAAACAAACTGGCTCCCCGCTTCTGATTACTGACACCATTTCTCCCACTGCCCTTGGAATCTTTAGTCCTAGCAGCTGTGTTTGAGCTGCTGGAGGGAAGGGCACCTGAAGATAATTGATCCATAAATAATGATGTTGTTCTGAAGAGGAGCAATGGACACTCCCTTACTAACAAACATTACTTCGGAGTCAGAACCGCCGCTTGTTAGGATTTTTACAACATGTAACACGGATAGATCCTCTGCTTAGTTCTGGAATGGGAAACAGTTTGCTTTCATTGTTACTAGCTTGGGCACCACACTGTATCAGCATCACTGGATGGTTTTAAGATTCAGACTGGAACTCCTGCATGGCACTTTGTGTGTTACATAGATTCCGTGCACGGAGACCCGTGGCAGGGCTCTGTGTTACATGGGGCAGCAAACCTCTGTGGCCAGAATCCTGGTCAGCAGCTTTGTCTCCTGCAGAGAAATTACTCCCAAGCTTTTTCTGGCAAAGGGAGTGGCTATAAAAAGTGACACCAACTTTCCACACACAGTACCTCCTAGATTTTGGGCTAAAAGACACAGCGATAAACATTTGGAGACTGCCAAAATATTTAGCACTTACTAATGCTGCCTAAGATGGAAACATAGATAGGCTCTGTGTTGAATGATGTTACAAATACAGAGCCCTGCTGAAGATGCCTAGATGTAGGTCTACGTGGTAAACACTGGCACACTGGTGTTTTAGCATGCGAAGAAAATCATAAAAACTAGTCTAAATCTGGAGCCCTTTAATCACAGACCCGCTAAAGTCTCAGTGGCTGAGAAAAACAGCATCAGTCCCATTTCTTGCTGAAGAATCAGTTTTTACTTATGAATAATAAAGTTGAAAATGTTGGTCTTTAAACAAATCATAGAATCATAGAATGGTTTGGGTTGGAAGGGACCTCCAAAGGTCATCTAGTCCGACTTCCCTGCAGTCAGCAGGGACATCCTCCACCAGATCGGGTTGCTCACAGCCTTGTCGAGCCTGACCTTGAATATCTCCAGGGATGGGGCCTCAACTCCCTCCCTGGGCAACCTGTTCCAGTGTTCTTGATGTTTGATTTAGATGCTGTGAGGAGATCTGCAATGAAGGAACTCAGATATATTTTGAAACAGATGGACAGGCAGAAAGGTAGAAATTAAAATCAGTTGTTGCAAAACTGCCAGGAAAATGTTCTATCCCAGCGCAATTCCTCCCTTGTGATGCTGGCTCACTCGCTTGAATCCTGCAAGTCAGATCTGGGCAGGCAGATTCCTACCCCCTCATGTGAAAAGACTTCTAAATAGTGGGTGAAGTTAGGCAAACACATTAAGTCGTTGCAAGATCAGGGTCAAAAAGAATTGAAACTTGACGTATAATATTTGTACATATAGCTACACATACAATATTTATAAATAAATGTAATTTATTGTGGTTTTCCTTCCTAAGCTGCAAACTCAATTAAAAAAAAATCGTGGCAACCTCACTTCTCTTCAGAGCAAATTTTTAATAGCTGCCTTCTGCAGTGCTACCTCCTCTTACTATGACTTCACCACTTTTACAAAATATACTAAATATAATTTACTAGTGTGTCCTGAAGTATCATACTTCAGGACAAATAACTGAACAAACAAACTGAACTGAACATACAAATAACTGAACAAACAATGCTGTCAGAATGGATTTTCAAAGAGGGTCCTTTTTGTGATGGAACCCCCTTGCTTTTCACATTTTGCCATTTTCATTTCCTTTCTTAGGGATACACAAATTCCATCCAGTTCTCTGATCAGTCTTAATCTGAAATTTTGAATGTCTGAAGAATATGTAACTCTGATCTTTGAGTTTTTGCCCACAGGCAATATAAGCTATGAACAAGTATCATCAATCAACACACTGAAACTGGTTGGGGAAAATGCAATCAGAATACTTTATCTGCCATTGGTTTCTGTGTTCTGTAAACAGGCAGGCACAGCTATCTACACACGGCGCCAAACCTGAGCACAAACGAGGTGTGGCTGAAGAATCTGGAGAAATTTTTCTTCACAAGAGAAGATTTACACTCTTGGGTGAGCTTTCTGCTCACCATCAGTGTTAAAAAGCTTTGAGTGGGTCAAGTATGCAAAGCTTTTCTCCTTGACTATGAGAACACAAACCCATGCCCATCCCTGGAGACGCCTGCATAATGACACAAGGGTCCTTGCGCAATCCTGCCTGATCTGGTGGCTGAAGTATTTAGAAAAGAAATGAGAACATTCTAAGGTTTTTGTGACCCCAGAGATGGCTCCTGCCCTCAAAGACAACTAAGGCAGCCAGAGCCATGTCCACACCGTGACTGTGAAGATGGCTGTAGAGACCAGCAGAAGAGAGACTCCCCTATGTGTGCCATGACACTTGTGCTTGGGCACGCACATGTACGCATGAGGTGTGGGCAGGAGCTCTGCTTACCACTGGTTTGAAGCCAAATTACTCTCTCTAGAATTTTCAACTCTTTGTAAGTGTTATGGTTTAAGGCTTAGCTTAGTTTTTAGTGCCTAACTGTAAACAAGGGATGGACTTTCTTGAGATGTTGAACAGAAAACAAGAGGTAAAAAAGTAAATCATTGGCTACTGGATGCCAAAAGAATAACAAAGATAAATCTCTATGGTTCCATTTGCTTGCTGATGGGGATGAAATTCAGTTGCATAAACAATTCTCTCCCTTCCTTCTTCGCTCCTCTCCTCTGCAACTACCTTTTGCATAGCCCCTTCATCTCTGTCCTGACCTCCTTGCTGTGCAAACGGTCTGGGAGGTAACAGGAGAGGGAAAGAAGGGGGAGGGGAAAGAAGGGGGAGGGGAAAGAAGNAGCTTCATTTTGCTTCCAAATCTTCTGAGCCAGTCTAGTAGTTTTAATTTGGGGGGGCCTAATTTTAACCTTCTACAGTAACACTGCCTAACTTTTAGTCCATTTGACATTTTTCAAACCGACTACCTGAATCAGGCTTATTTTGCATTTAAAAAGTACCCTCACATACACAGGCACTTGTACAGGTTTGCATTCACCACTTACACGCACGAAAGAATTTTTGAAGGGTTTATCTTCTCTAAGCTCTTTATGAAGATTTCTCAGTGAAATTAATTAAAAATGTTTATGAAAATATCTAAACAATGCATTATTAAATTGATAGGGTCCAGCAGACCCATTTTAGCACTTTGTTAACATTTACTAAAAAAAAAATCATTATCTGCAAGTTTAAGTTGCAAGGAACAGATGGATGACAAACGTATGCACAGATGAATTTAGTGACAAATCCATGTATCTAATTTTTATGCTCAAAACATAATACCACAGTGTCAAACATAATCCCTGGAGAATTCTAGTTCTGGGAAGGGCATCTCCTCTCATTTTACTACAAAAATGACCCTCAATCAGCAACAATTCCATCTAAGCTACTCCTCGTGACAACAAGTTTCCTGACCTCAGCGTGTAACAGTGCTGCTAACAAAAAAGGGTATGGAAAAATGGTGGCTTTTTAATCAGGAGACCCTAATACCTGGCTGAACTGAACTGTGAGCTTCTAGCTGCTCACCCTGCGCCAGCTAGCAGAGAGCTCCCTGCTGACTTCAAAAGACCAGCCTTTTGCAGCTGAGAGAAGACCTTTGTAACATCTCTGACAAGAAAGAAGATGTCAGGACATCCCTCTCCATTGCATAGGTGGAATAAGAAAATTAAATGTGATGCTGGAAAGAAATAGAAATATCATCTCTTAGTGCCTCAGACCTCGCTTTTCCCCGTATCTGGCAGCAAAACAGAAAGAGTTTGGAGTCAGCTATACTGTCTGTCACCTCAACAGGATCTGTAATGAATTTGCACATTTTACTCCAACTACTGTATATCTAATCAGAAAAAGATGTCCCCATATCTCCCTGATCTAGCGCCAAATAGTAAAAGGTGATTCCTTATGTTAACAATTTCAGCAGAATGGCTTATTAAAACCAGATTTTAGGGTATTATAAAATGCTTAGAAGCCCTTTAAAATGTCAACCAGGATCCCCAGAGACTGCGTAAAATGTCAGCCCAGCTCAAGCGCCTGTTTTAAGCAGAATGAATTAGCGGCGTGCTGTCGGAGGTTGTTATCCAAAACAATCAGTTAAGAAGGAAAACATCAAGCTCTCTTTGTACTTTCTATATGAAAAGGGCCATTCAGAATGATCTTGTAGATTTCTGAGGCTGATTATTTAAAAGCAGGTTGAACCAGGTCTACCTTCAATTTAGAAACAGACCAAAACTATTACTGCCCTGTCCTCAGCCTAATCACATCATACACCTCTGACCAGTATAATCCCTTTTAACCAGTATAAGGTTATTTTGCCATCAACATAACCAATTTAGCTTTCTAATCCTGTCCCCATAACTAATCTAATCATCTCATGCCACCCTTTTAATCATGGGTTAATATCATCACATCTGCCATCCACAGCCAATACATTCTCCCTCTCTGACCAATTTATCTCATTTCCACTTGCCCCCTGCTAACTTTTCATAATACCACTCTAATCAAGCTACACTTCAAACCTTTGACCAGTCTCAGCATATTTACCAGCCCTGCAGTTGGTTAATGCTGCCATAACAACTGCACAACATCTCTCGAGTTGTCTGCAAGGCCAATGAGAGCTGTAGCCCAGGTAAACATGTTCCCTGCTTAAGCTTCTAGCCACCGGCCTGAGGGATGCTCAAGTCCCATAAAGCAGCCTTTATCAAGACAAATGCAACATCTCCAAACTGGTCACAGATGTGAGGTTTTTTTTCTGCAGCACAGTAACTCATTTGGTTCAGTGATCCTCATTCACCTTTCTGGATCGTTCAGCACGTCAGAGAAGTAATAAAGGAGAGAATGTGGCCTTGGGATTCTGAACAGTTAGTGAAGAGTTGGGAGACTATGGTATGAAATTCAGTAGCTGATATATATGACAAATACTGCTTGGGATGTGAAGAGTAGAGGATATGGAAATGAGTTCTGATGTTTCTTTTCTTGACTTCAGGATTCTTTGCAGAATGTTTAGAATAAACACAGTTTGTGACAGAAATAATATACTAAAGGGAAATTAATATAAGAGGAATGTAATAAAAATCCTTTAAAACTGACAGTACATAAAATAAAAGGAGGTACCTTAGTATCTTTTCCCAACTGCCACTGATCTGAACAGAAAGCACTACAGCATAAATCAAGTACTTCCCTGTGCTACCCCATAGAAGCCAGTCAGATAAAATATGTGAGCAAATAAACAGCAGCAGTCGTTTTGTGCTCACTCAAAAGTATAATGAAGCAAGCCGGCGTTGTCTACTCAGTTTGAGTTCTGACACCAAAACCACCACCACAATCTTAAGAAATTACCAAGAACATTTCAGGTAGTGGTTGACATACACTGTTGGGCAGGACAGTAGAAGTTCGTACCACTGCTGCCCTTGGGGCAGTCACTAAATAGCAAAACAAGGACAGTAATCCCGTTGTGTCAAGTGCTCAGATCTGCTCAGTCAGAATTTTTTTTTGAGTATTAATACAGAAGGAACAGTGCTCTGTCATTCTTACCTAGTATCTTGCTGATATTGGAGTTGTGCATGTCAGGGAAGGCTTGAAGTATCTTCCTCCGTTCATCTTTAGCCCACACCATGAACGCGTTCATTGGGCGCTTGATATGGGGCTCGTTGCTGCCACGGCCCCTGGATTCCCGATAAATTCTAGACTCTGAAACTCCTGCACTTCCTATAAAGAAAAACATGCACAGCTTGTGTTTTGTTATGCAGCTTCCTCTGTCCTCAGTAACCTGTGTGAGGTGCTGAGCATTCAGTGAGTCAGTGTTCACATCACTTAACAGTTTCTTCTTTCCTACTTGAAGGAAATATTGTATATTGTACAGCTTTCACTTCTATTGATTCAGTATCACAAACCATAGACTTGATGAAGTTTAAATTTTTTTCATCACAAAAGCATTAAACAGCTTTTCTAAACCACCTTTTACTACTTAATAATATAAACCAAATCAATGCAGACTTTCTTTTTACTTTCTACTTGCCTTGCTTCCAGAATGCTGGTCGCATCATCTTACCTATCTGCAGTGACACACAGCAATATCAGGCACTTTGTCTTCAGCACTTCTCTAACTAGCACATGAATATTTACAAACCCGCCTGCTTCTGCGCTCACCGCTCCACAACAACACAAGCAACAGAAGAAGAAGACAGGGACATTACTCTTGCTTTATCAGACCAAGAAAGCTCCTACAGACGTAGAGTGTGAAACACCTATGGATGACGAGGTCTATAATTCACAGACTCACTGTGTGATTTCATTTACCTCACATCTATTTGCCTCCCTTACTCACTTTTAGCATCAGAAATATGTACGTTGTTCAGTCTCGAAAACTGCAGTGCACAGAGTAAGCATAGAGAAGCTCCAGAGTTTGAACACCACATGATGAATCAGTTCTTCCTGCCTCATTTCATAGTCACTTATTGCTAAGCACTCCTCACAGGCCTCCAATGCAGTTGGATTCTCCTCCAGACCTTGCTGACATGTAGACACAGATCTGGAAATGAGGATAAGCCATTTGTACTGACCGTCAGAATCTCCGCTCATGTTGAAATCCATCATTGCATGGCTAAACTTCCCGTCCTCACTCTGCTTTACTGCCAGTTGCTGAGTCAGGGTCTCCAATGTTGTTTTGTCCTGCATGGGCAAGATGACAGGATTTGGGTCAGGAAAGTAATTAAACATCGTAACTGGAAAGGTCATAGGCAATTTAGCAGGTTGATATAGGAGCTGGATAACAACTCACAACAGCTTACTGTGCCAGGTACTTTGGAATAGATAACAACACTTTTTCCTGGAAGGGATATCACTGTAGACTCTACCAGGCACTTTTTAAAACATCCTTATTAGCAAGTGATGAACAAACTTCATAGTGTTGAAAAGTTTGGTTTAGTTAGGCACAACAAAACTGGCTGCACATCTGAAGAATACCTCAACTCTCCGTGTCCCTGGGACTGAGAAGCTGGACTGGAAGTTCAGATGACACATGTCTTTTGCAATGTATTTATTGTTTTACTCTACTTCCAGTCTGCACTTGAACTGCAGAGCTGTGGATGACATTGCCCTTTTTTCTTGAGAGGGAAGCAACCCAGAGAGGAAAAATCCTCCACTGTACAGTTCAAACTTAATCAGGCCTCAGGAAAGGGTCAGAATTAACCATGATACTTGGGCAGCAGTTTGTGTTTTGTCCAGACTGCTGCGCCCAACCCTACCGACACTGGGTCCATCATTCACCTCGTCAGAACTATCTGTGAACCCTGGATTGCAACAGCCTGGAGTGTGCTGCCAATTAATCTGTCAGGCTGCAGCGGTGTCTAAAGACATTGCCAGAGCAACATGCCAGGGCCATTAATTCCACTGTTCTCTTCAAAACACCTCACTTCCCCCTAATTGTTTGACTTTACAAACACAAAGGTGTTCCGTTCTCCCACTGTTTTTGTTTTCCCAACGACTTTTGCTTGTAAACATTCTCTCTTCCTGACCATCATGTGTTTAAAACTAAATCTTTCAGGAAAGCAACACTAACATTTCGAAATGTTGGGCACTGAGCCTTCTGCAGAGCTAAGAAAATGACACGATATGGCATGATAACAAAGTGGCTCCAGTGGAAAAAATACTTTTAAGCTGCTTCCTGCAAGAAAGATTGCTGTCTTGTTGCTCTGTTCCACTCCAGATGACTGCTAAAGATCAACAAACTAAAATAACTTGCAGATTTCACGTGACAACCAGAGACTTTACAAGTATTCTATGTAGCCTAATAATGTCACCAGGTTGTATTATAGAAGAAAACACAAAAGAGAACAATGTGAATACAGAAACACTTCCTGCAATGTGATGTCCCTGCATCTGCAATTCAATGAACAGTTCAAATTCGTGTCAGTGACTTTGCAAAGTTTTTCTTGAGACAGCTAGAAACGAGGTCGATCTGTTCAATTTCACGTGCTCGCACAGTTTAGGCAACAGGAGGGTAATTTTCCTGCTCCTCGCATTCATTTTCACTGTAAGCCTTTTGCAGTCCTGGTGCTCCATCTAGAACCAGGCACTTCTCCATCACAAGTGTGCAAGATGACTTTTCCTCTGGGTTTTTGCAGGAAAAGTTCGTGCAGCAAGGTCTGCCTATGGCAAGCAAAAGGGCTTCTGTGACACTACCAGGCAGAGTAGATCCAGAAAGCTTGGAGAAGCTTCAAATAAGTACCTGAACTATTCAGGCACTTAGCTTCACCAAACTCTTTGATCTACTGGTTTTAGCTCAGCTCTAATTTCTAAAGCAGCCTGTCAGCAGAGAGAAAGTCAGGAATAACTTGACTTTGTATTTCTTCCAAATCCCTCTCACATATAGAATGGAAGTCAATATTTTTTCCTTGGAGAAAAAAAACAAAATCAAACTACCATCAACTTCGTAATGATAGAGTTCAAAAACCGTTGTCAGGAATCGTTCAAAATGCTGACGCTGACCTGAAATACAAAAGAACATCTCCTCTTGTGGGGTTTGCTATGGGGGAGGTGAGCTATTCTGCTGCAGACTTTTCTTGAATCATGTATAAACCTCTTAGAGAGACAGAGCTGGGAGCGCAAAGGGCACAGGCTTAACAGCTTTTTCTTTATGCAGTAAATGCAGCTGTTGAAGTTGGAGGCAGTTACGCTCAGAACCACACTCTGACGACATGATCTGATTGAGTCGTAAGGTCGGGGAAGCTCCGGCACGCTACCAGCTACGGCTCCTCCATCCGAGTTTGACTCCACAAGTCTGCAGATGCTCTGCCACCATCCATCACCAGTTTTGCATTTTGAGGCACAGCCACATTAGATGAAGCCAGAGAGCACAGGCAAGCTCAAAAAGGGGCTACAGAGGAATGCTAGATGAGGGCTGAGTTCCCAGGGTGTGCTGCTCTGCCCCAGTGAGTGGAGGTGGCTCTCCAGACAGCTAAAACATCGGTGGGCTGTGAGACCACCCTCTCAACCTGGTGACAGCGTACTCTCTGCTACTTAACCACTGACAGTAACGGTGCCATACAGTCAGCAACAATAAGGTGACAGTTAAAAAGAACTTCCACAGGATGCTGCTCTTGAAACAGAGGATGTTAAAGCAGCCAGCTGTACTTCTCTGTATTAATGCTTAGAAATACTTCAGTTTAAAAAGTACTCAGGCAAGAAGGAGTCTAAAGCCTGCTGTCTCCTAAGCCTCTGCAACAGTGTTAGGGAGCAGAAAGAAATCAGTGAGACCCTGTCTGGCTGCAAAAGTCTGACTGAACTGAAGTGAGGCTCCCTGCTCCCGTGCTCTTCCCATTAAACACATGGCAACTGACTTCCCCTGATGCACAGAAACACTTTCACAACTACAAAATGTTCAAGAGGGGCTAAGCAGCATTCCTGCCTTCTTTTGCTTGAAAGCATTTCAGTTGCCGACTTACTGGGTTTTGTTTGATAGAAGCACCTCTTTGCCTTTCAGTTTATGGTGGAAATATTTATGGAAGCTCCAAAGAAACAAATGAAAAAAACAAACCAACACAAAACCCCAAAACAAGCAACAAACAAACCCCCCCCCAAACAAAACCAAAACAAACAAACAAAAAAAAACCCCAAACAAGCAAATGAAAAAAAAACCCAAAACAAAACCAAAACCCAACAAACTCAAAACTCTCTGCTAGCCCAGTCTCCTCTCACAGAACCTGTTTAAGAACTTCAGACAAGAAGTCCACAATGGTTTCAAATGTATACAAATATATGGCCTGTTTATCGTTGTCACCTTGATTGAACAGCAATTTACACCTTCTTACAACTGCCACTGTCCACTGTGTTGGATCAGCTGTGTAAACAGCTGCAAACTGTGGTACCACCCAGGGCTGAAAGGCGGAGTACACACCTGTTGGGCTCCGTAGCACACTTAGAACCAGACAATTGTCAGAGTTGGAAGGGACCTCAAGGATCATCCAGTTCCAACCCCCCTGCCATGGGCAGGGACACCTCACATTAAATCAGGCTGCTCAGAGCCACATCCAACCTGGCCTTAAACGCCTCCAGGGACGAGTCTTCTACCACCTCCCTGGGCAACCTGTTCAGTGTCTCACCACCCTCGTGGGGAAGAACTTCCTCCTAACATCCAATCTGAATCTGCCCACTTCTAGTTTTGCCTCAATAATGCAGCCATCACACAGCACTAGGATTCAGGAGGCAGCAGCACATTCCTGAACACTAACTATGTTGTACTACACTTTTAAATTATTTTAACATTTTATCAAGTTCTACATCTAATTGTCTTGCTGAGCAGAGGCAAAACCAGGGAAGAGAGATCAGCTGATAAAATTGCACGTTTTCAGGTTTTTAAAGCTACATGAGAATAACCAGAATGAAAATCCCTTCATTTCAGATTTTCCCCACACATCAAAGGCATAAAGTACTACCCATCCTGTGAGCAACACAACTTAAAACAAATGCTGTTGGGAAGAACAGGCAAGGCCGGTCCAAATCTGGGGAAGTGGTGTAAAGAATTGTTTGCTGAGACCTGCTAAAAGCCATGCAGCACAAAGCAGCAAAAAGCAACAGTAAAGAATCCTTCTGCTCTTGCAGGAGAACCACACAGACCTCTTGCTGAAGATCTTCTAAATCTTTGCATTTTTGATCAGGCCCCAGAGTCTGAAAGACATCTTATAAACGCCTTTTTCCTCTATGAGGAACTTCAGCAGAGGTCGGGAAAGCTATCCTAATGATCATTTCTGTGACACTGTAGGAGAGACTCTCCACGGGCACAGTGAGGGCTCTGTTGTCTGGATCATTTAAAATTGTAATGGGCAAAGCAGGAGAAGACAATACTGTAGACAGCCATCAATCCTACAATAGCCCAATTGTTCAACGTCTAAGCAGGGAGGTTTCATCAACAGCCACAATGTGAAGCTTCTCAAACTTCATTAATCAAAGACGGTAATCCGCTGGAGAGGATTAATACCACAGCTCCTAGCAGCATTGTAACTATATTTAAAAGAACAATGAGAAACACATACACACATGGAATGTGTCAGGGAGAAAAAAAAAAGATATATATATAAAAAAATGAATAAGCACCACAAGTCAGACTCAAGTTTTGTGGTCAGCTGCAAAAGTTACTTGGCTCTGTGTCATGGAGAGCTGTCACAGTTTAACAAAACATTGATCTAAAAATGTGGAGAACTTGGTTGCCATCTCTTTCATGGAAGAAAATAAACCAAGAAGAGTCAAAACATATACAGAGCAGCCTGATAATGTTTGCCAGAACTCCTCCTGCTACTATGCAAACTTGAACCAAAACCCTTGGAAGGTTTAAGGAATAAAGTCACTGTGATACATTTGCCTACCCCTCTGACCTCAGCCGCTCCTGTCTGGTGTTGGATCATGATACCAACACTTTGGGTGCACCTGAGACCATGCCCACACCTCCACTCCTGCAGGGCTCCACAGTTCTTCCAGAACACTGTGAATGTTGGGCATATGGCAACAGATCCCTCCTCCCCCTCTTGGAGACATCCTTTGGCTGGGGTATTTGGCAAACACTGACAGCGTTCTGAACTCCCTCAGAACTGCATTCTGGCAAGAGCTGAGTTCCCCATTGCATAATTCAAGGTCAGCAGTTTTGCTGAAGCAGTCCACTCTGCACTTTGCAACTCCCCTAACCCTGCTCCCTGTTCCCCTGATAGGAATATTTTTCCTCTCAGTTTGATGTTTGCAAAGATACAGTCAGTATGGAATACCAAAGGAAGAGTGTTCAGGCACACCTCTTCACATTCCTCCTTTTCTTACTCCAAGTAAAATGAAAGGCCAGGCAAAAAAAAACAAAACCAAAATGTTTCTAGAGGAGTTGGAGAGTGCCAAAATGGATTACCTATGGACTGCAAAGAGAAACCTGCTGATCAGCTCTTGTACCTAAGAATTACAAATACCCTGATGGACAAAGTGCCTGCTACCCTTGTTCCCTTCACTGTTAATATGTAAAAAGAAATAACAGGGTTGCCTGTTATTGTCCTTTTTAGTGACCCACCTCCCTCCTCCCCCTCCAAATGCAGTTTGTCCATTTATTTACCATAGTACTCTGTAGGGAAAGTTCCCCCATCTAAACCATAAAGGTGGTAGTTTCAAATAGATTGAATTTTGATAAGTTAGCTTCTATCAGCAGGGCCTGTAACAGCATTTAATGTGGTTTGTGGGGCGGAGGCAGAAGTCTTCTCTCACCAAGCCTCAGTAAATATCAACTATTCTGACCCAAACCTTGGTCAGTATGCATCAAAACTTAAAGCTCTAGGCAGATTAGTTTGCTGGAGTGTGATCCTGCAATGAAAGTTCACCTCTGTTTATGACAGCAAAACATTTTTAATTATCAGACATGCTGGTGGTGCCAGGTGTTATCCATTCAGAATTATGATATTTTCCTTAGCTCTCCAAAAAGGTGAAGAGTCTTATCCTACATCTGACATGAGTGAAGACTGCAAAAATAATCTTTCTGTGCAATTCCTCTGCCTCCTGCAGTAATAAATATCAGAATAGCTTGTATTATAAAATCTTCATTCACAGTCTTTCAAAATGTGGAAAACATGAGGTAGGTATTACAGAGCTGGAAGAACTTAGAGGAACCACTGGCAGTAGTGAGAGCTGTACCCAGAGCTTTGCACATGAAGAATTCTTTGCAGATCAGTCTCTAATCCTGCATAAGAATACCACAGTTCTTCAAAGCAGGTACTGTGCACAGTCTGTGCCCCAGTCCAAACCATATTACGGTCAGAGCCAGTCACACCTATAACTGCTGTAAGAGAACTCCCAGCTCTATTTGGAGAAACCATCTATTTAGATTTAGAGGTTTTTTGTGTAACAGATCACACTGCCCAAGTGTTTTGCACTCACCAGTGAATTTAGCCACAAAATTTCACAATGAAAGGCAGTATTATTAGCTTTGTTTACCAGAATGGACCCTGAGTCACACATTATGTGACTTGCCAAAGGTTCCTTACACAGACTGGTAGTTTTAGGAACTGAAACTAGCACTCCCGAATCCTGTTTTAAAAATATAACCTCAAGCTTTTCATTCTTTTGAGTGTGGACTTGTGACTCTTGCAGATAGCACATTACAAGACAAAGCAAAAGAAAACAAAAATAAGAGCAGTTACAGATCCTCCCTCACCATGGACCTTGCTTAAGTAACGCTTGCAGGGCTGTATAATTCATATAAAGCACACACAAAATGATAAAACAGAGAGAGGCTTTCAAATGTTGACTCAGTAATTGTTAAATCCCTTCTGGCTGCACCATTTTATAGTCTTCTACTGTACTAATGAAAAGGGAAGAAACAACAAAGAAAGGTTTTAGCTTTCCAATTACATAAACTTTGTGGACCACCAAAGAAGATGAAAGATTATTTATAATGCAGAGTAATTTATCGTTTGGGAGAGTTTTGTTGTTATTGTTGCAGCAAAGTTGAGTATGAAGAAACAATGCATGCGCCACCCCCTCAGTTCTTTCATTCTTGCTTATCTGAGATCTTTCTTTTTCATGGAATAATCCACCCACAGAGCCTAAAAGCAGCAATGGAAGCAAGAAAATAATAGTCTCTATTTGAGGGCCTTCCTGTTTTATAGTACTTATTTCAGAGTTCTTACACCCAGTCTTAATTGGGTCTACACCATTTGGTAAAGGGGCCCTATCTGTTGGTTTATGGTATATGTTCAAATCCAGATTGGTTCAATACTGCCTAGATACTGCATCTGACTTGTAACACAGGAAGTTCTACATGGACTCAGTAGAAAGGTTCCCTAGAAGGTGCTGTAGAGAAGAAATCAGATGGATGGAGTGGGCTCAGACTTTTAACTGCTATTCTCTCAGGAGCAGCCACCTAGACATTTGCTGAAAGCTGCACAGCCATTTTCATTGCGGACATAGATATTTCAGTTCTAATGGCTCTCAAATCGGTATCTTTCAAAGCACTGAAGGGAAGACAGAGTCCACTGAAACATAAAGAGGAAAATCCTCAGTAACTTGGCAGTGATGAGCTCCCTAAGATTTTTTTCAATTCTTTATTAGAAAAAGAATTACTTCCTCAGTAAAATACATTACTTGACTTGGAAACAAACTGATGCAAAGCTGCAACTCTAGAGAACATCAGGACACTGAGGTCCTCCTTTTCTTTGATTACGAGCTCTGAGAGATAGTGCAAATCAAGATTTTAAAATGAAAATGCCAGTAGGGCTAGTCCAGTCTGTTAGTTTCTAGAAGAAACAAAAAAGAAAGCAAAAGCAGAGCAGAATGCTGAAACACTACTTCCTTTCTAGAGAAGTGTTCACAGTGTTGGTATAGGCATCAACCTCAACGACATCCAGCTGTAAGCTGCTGCTGCAAATAGGTTATAAGTTAGGCGACCCAGTTTCTCATCTAGACTGCTTTCTGCAGCCACATGCTCTGTAACTCTGCATCAATCTCTCTGTTGCTGCACCTTAGTTTCCCCAGCTAAGCAGGATGGAGATTGAGGCACTTCCTCACCATTGTGAGGAGTACTGAGATCTCTGGATAAAATCCTGCACACATTTTAATGAAGGATTCCAGAGTCAGAAGCATCTCCTACAGTTGATCACTGAGGAAAGGGTTAATTGGGGAAAAGAGGTGGCACAGCACAAATGAAGCAAAATGAAAATCACAAAACCCCACCAGGCTGTCCTGGGAAAGGTCTGCATGCACATAGAGAGGAAGCAAGATCACAGCCTCTGCTTTCCTGGCAACTGGTTACTGAACGATGGTGACTCAAGTGCACAGCAGCATTAGGGATGTATTGTCTACTCTCTTCCAGTTTCCCCTAGATGGCATTAACATTATGAAGGCTGCTGTACCTTTGCTTACATTTCTTCCAGTTCTAATGAAGAAGCTGACATGCTATCCAGGTGATCTCCTATGAAAGAAGCCTCAATATCTTCTCTCTCATGCAGGCCTCAGCATCAGTCTGTCTGTCACCATGTCTACTCGGCATCAGTTCAATTAAAGGTCAAGTCCAGCAATCCCAAAACACATCAGTTACTGTTTGTGCATTCTAGGATGGGCAAGACAGGACAGACTAAGCCCTAGGAGACTTAACTCGACAGGATTCGCAGAAGGCTCCGTCTCTGTTTCACTGAAGAGAGGAACTGCACTAATGGTGGTGCCCGGGAATGTGTGGATAGCTCTAGGTGCTGGAGGCACATGCTTATGTAAAAACACTAACACAATCTCAGGAAGTGATTAGCTGTCATGGCTGTAGGGTACAGCTTAGAATTTAAACCCAAAGACTCGAAAAGCTCAAAAGACATAATGAGAACTCCAAATTGGTTGGTTGGTTTGGGTTATTTTTCAGAAGAGAGCTGATCCATCTTTATTGGCTTAATAAAATTTCCACTAAGGTATAAACAGCTGCAGTCTCCCCTGATCCACACTAGCCTGTGAATGTTTCCAGTCTCTGCCCTCGCAGTGAATGAAGACTTCAATTCCCATCCAGACTTCAGCAGCTGCAAGGATCCAGGCTTCTTCCCTTGCCTCTTTGCCTGCTGTTCTTCACTTCAACAGGAATTTCATGCACACGTCTGTGGGCAGAATTTGCCCCTCCCTCTGTGTGTCTAATTTTTTATTAGCTAACCCTGCCCATAATGATGTACTAAAGACACACAAAAACACAGATATTTATTTTGTTAATGGAAAAAAAAATGTATCTGGGTATTTAATAGATGATGGTCAATGAGGATTTTAAAAAAGGAAAAA
>VWYK01016930.1:10070-22963 GCA_013399775.1 Semnornis frantzii | reverse complement strand
AACCCCTAACATCCTGTGAACTCACAGAAAAGTTGAGAGGATTGGCTCATTCCTGTTTGTCAAGAGAACCACATTCCTGGAGCACACAAGGATGTTATAGAAGGTCAACATGTTCATTGTTAATCTGTAGAGCAGCTTTGAGGTTCCCATCTGCTCACATGAAACAGAAAGTGCACAATATGTGCAGGGGAAAAGAAAAATCCCAGGAAATGGCAAAACTGTTCTGCTGCCCTAGCAAACAGCTCATAGGAGCAGCATGGATAAAAGCACAGGAACCTTGGGAGGTCTCTAGTCCAACCCCTGCACAAAGCTGAAATGTAGCTGCTCAGGGTTTTGACCTCTACGGTCTTGAAAATATCCCAGGATGGAGAGCATTAGACATTAGAAGGAAGTTCTTTAGATATTAGAAGCAATTTCTTCACAATGAGAGTAGAGAAATACTGAACAGGTTGGTCAGACATGTGGTGAAAGTTCCATCCACAGAGACATTCAAGGTCAAACTTGGTAGGGCCCTGAGGAGCCTGGTCTGGTTAAAGATATTGCAGCAGGGATGGACATCTAGATGACCTTTGAGGGTCCCTTCCAACCCAATGTACAATGATTATGATTCTGTGATCATACAGCTAGCCTGGGCAGCCTGCCTCAGTACCAAATTAGCTCATAGTGGGAAGGCTTGTTATTTCCAGTGGGATACTCTCATTTCACATTACTGTGTGCAGTTCTGGAGCCCCCAGCACAGGAAGGACATTGAACTGTTGGAGCAGGTCCAGGAGGCCACCAAGATGCTCAGAGGGCTGCAGCAGCTCTGCTATAAGGACAGGCTGAGAGAGTTGGGGTTCTGCAGCCTGGAGAAAGCTTCCAGGAGACCTTGGAGTGGCCTTCCAGTATCTGAAGGGGGCCTACAGGAGGGCTAGGGAGGGACTATTGGCAAGGTCTTGCAATGACAAGATGAGGAGCGATAGGTTTAAGCTGGTAGAGGGGATATTTAAACTAGATGTTAGGAGGAAGTTCTTTACAGTGAGAGTGGTGAGGCACTGGAACTGCTTGCCCAGAAATATTGTGTTTCCAAGAACATGGCATTAACCACTCATCTGGGCAACCTGGGCCAGTGTTCCACCACCCTCCAGTGTAAATGGTTTCCTCCTTATATTTAGCCTAAATCTAGCCCCCTTGGCTTTCAAATTGTCACCCCTTGTCCTGTCTCAACAGGCTCTGCTAAAAAGTCTGTCCTCATCTTTCTTGTAGCCTCCTTTAAGTGCTGAAAGTCCACAAGAAGGTCCCGCTGAAGCATTTTCTTCTCCAGGCTCAACAACCCTCTCCATCTCAAGTGCAGGATTTGGCATTTGTCCTTGTCAAATGCCACGAGGTTCTCATCAGCCCCAGGCTGTCCTAGTCCTCCTGCATGGCAGCCCTGCCCTCAAGCATTTTGGTTATTCCCTCAAGTCACTCACAGATCAGGTGAGGCAAATTTCATCTCTTCCTCCAAGCTGTTGAGAAAAACACTCATAGGGAAGGTCCAAAGATAGTTCTGGGCAGTTGCCTATACAATGAGCAGTCCACCCACCTAGACTGCAGTTGCTCTTATATCTTTGATACAAGGATGCTGCAGGACATCATTGGATATCATAGAATGGNCACTCCAAGGTCTCCTGGAAGCCTTCTCTTCTGCAGGCTGCAGAGCCCCAACTCTCTCAGCCTGTCCTCACAGCAGAGCTGCTGCAGCCCTCTGAGCATCTTGATGGCCTCGTCTGGACCTGCTCCAATAGTTCAATGTCCTTCCTGTGCTGGGGGCTCCAGAACTGCACACAGGACTCCAGATCATCTCAGAAGCCTTACTGAAGTCAAAGAAGACAACATCTCCTACTCTCTCCTCATCCACAAATCTACCAGCCCATCCTTGAAGGTTAATGCAAGTTAATTAAGATTCACCCTCAGTAAATGAATGCTGGCCTTTCCCAGCACACAGCTTCCAAGAGGATATGCTCTATAATCATCCCAAAAACTAAAGGCAGGCTGGCAACATTAGGGTCTGTATGGTTTGGAACTAAAAGCACAACAGATCATTCTTCTTTCTGTTTTGAAGATGTTCTAGAGAGGAAGATGTGCTTTGGAAGAGGGGAAGGATGTCTTCTCATTCATCCCTATCATGCAGGTGCTCAGACCTACAATGCTGAAGACACTCTCTTCCACCTGGCATATGGACAAGTGCTGATGCATCAGGTAACACAAACTGCATTCCCAAATACACACCAGGGTCCACAGTGCTTTCTCCTGCCTCCTCAAAATAAAAAGGGTGCTATAAAAGACAGCAGCCCTGGCTCCAGACTTAAATTCCATCTAAAACCACAAATAAAATGAAGGAGCTCATCAACGTTTGCAACAGGTGTTGCTTCCCAGGAGGAGACGTGACCCTGGAAGGACAGATACTAAACCATGCTCTAGAAACCAGAGAAGGGAGAAATTTAAACAGCTAGAAGCATCAATAAATATAACTTTGAGTAATCTGCAAAAATAAAACTGAATTCAACCTCAGGATGAAAAGTCACCTTCAGATTTGCTTCGGTCTAATCTTCACAATGTGTATGGTTCAGAGGTCCCCTTATATTTCTCCTCAGGCTGTGCTTTTTCTTCAGTCAGGAGCCATGTCAATTGAAAGCTATCCAATTACTTCTAAATTAATCCATTCCCCCTCTCTCTGCCAGCAGCAGAACTCCAGTAAAGGCTCCTTATTCTTCAGCAGAATGCAGTTATCTGTTCCAGCACCCCCACCTTAGAAAGCTCTGAAAGCACAGACCTCAATCTTACCTTTAGGCAACCTCAGTAATCAGCTGAGCACATTTGCTACAACAGCATCATAAAGAATTTAAAGGAGGAAAATAATCCCACCATCCAACCAGGGGCTGACAAACAAAATGATTTGCTTCTTACTTAGAGAGAAGAAAAAATCATGATCTGCTTCCCTGAATTCACTGGAGGTTTGGAAGTAGAGAAATGAGACTCACCTTTTCTTGTTCTTAACTCTTGCTGAAATGGTTTCTTTTATGTCAGCCAACACATTACTGTTATTCTTGCTGCATCCTCCAAGCAGCTTGGCAATTAGGGCTCGATCCTGCAGCACGCTGAGCTGCTGCAGGATGGAAGGCAGCACACACAGTGCCTTGCTAGAGCACCAAAAAAAAAAAAATCCTCTTTTCTCTAACATTTCTGCACAATTTGCTGTGGTTTGGTACAAGATTTCTCACAGGGACTAGCCCCTGTTGTCACACACTTGTCTAAGTCTCTTTCCCAAGAACACCAAAGTAATGGTGTCTCTCTGTCTCTCTTTTTGTTTCTTTTTTTCCCCAGGGAACAAAAATCTCCTTTAATTGAGAGGTAAAAGAGATATTTATTTATTTTTAGAATCATAGGATCATTTTGGTTGGAAGAGAACATTAAGATCATCAAGCCCAGCCACTAACCTAATGCTGCCAAGTCCCCCACTAAACCATGCTCCAAAGCACCACATCTACACACCACATCAAATATCTCCATCCTTCAACACATTCCTAGGCAGGGAAGAAAGTTTTCCAAATGTCCAACCTAAACCTCCCCTGATGTAACTGGAGGACATGTCACCACCCATACCTTGCTGCAACCTCCTTTCAGTGAGTGCAAGGTCTCCCTTGCATCTCACCTTCTCCAGGTCAAACAACTCCAATTCCCTCAGCTACTCCTCAGAAGAATTATGCTCTAGATCCTTCACTAGCTTCACTGCCCTTCTCTGGACACACACCTCCACCTCAATGTCCTTCTCCTAGCGAGGGGCCCAAAGCTGACCACAGCATTTGAAGTGTAGGCTCACCAGTGGCAAGGAGAGTGGGGTAATAACTGCTCTACTCCTGCTGGCCACACTCTTGATGACACAAACCAGGATGCTGTTGGCCTTCCTGGCACACATTGGCTCATCTTCAGCCAGCTGTTGACCAACACCCCCAGGTCTTTTTCTCCTTGGCAGCTTTCCAGTCACCCCTGTCCTGGAGTTGTTGTGACCAGAGTGCAGGACCCGAGTGTTGGCTGTGTTGAACCTCATACAACTGACCTTGGTTCATTGATCCAGCCTGTCCAGATCCCTATATAGAGCCTTCCTATCTTCAAGCAGATCGACACATCCACCCAGCTTGTCACCTGCAAATTTACTGAGGGTGCCCTCATCCAAACCATTGAAGGTATGAAACAGAACTGGCCCAAATACCGAGCCCTAGGGAAATCCACTAGTGACAAGCAGCCAATTTCACTCCTTTCACCACCACTCTCTGGACCTGGCCATCCAGCCCAGTTTTTTATCCAGCCAAGAGTCCATCCCTTCAAGCCATGAGCAGCCAGTTACCTCAGGAGAATGCTGTGGTCCAAAACACCTACCTGTCCACCCAGCTGAGGAGGAACAACCACAGCTAGCAACTCACCATTACCACATCCACTAGACACAGCCTGACCAGCAGATGCTGTGGCCCAGGGATTAACTGGTGAGCAGGTGAAAACCCAACCCCAGTGGCCTACCTGGGTAATGCTATTCCCTCCCCTTTCCTGCTCATGCTCTATTTAAGGCTGCAGGAAGGTCCAGGGGACTTTCTCTCTTCCCTTTTACTTTCCTGCCTGGTGGGGAGCTGTTAGCCAGCTGGGAGCTGCTGCTCCTCTGTGTTCAGACCTGCATCCATGTGTTGTGGGGGAATCCACTGCCACCCAATATTTGGCTTTGTAGGTATCTGTGTATATCTCTTTCCTCAATCTCCCTGCACAGCCCTTTTCCCTAAATACCTTTCATTTGTTAAAGTTACTTTCTTAACTTCCAGGTCCTTTTGTTTACCCCTTATTTCCTTTGCCTTTCTTTTTTCCTGGGGAGGGAGGGTGATCTAAGTTCCATCCTGTGCAGTTTTTGTCTTGAAAACCTTGAACAGTGGCAGCAGGCATCCCACTCACACTTCCTTGTTATCACTTCCCTGTGACTATTTTTTCTGAAAGACTAAAAAACTCTTCTCAGTAAGTAGCAAGAAGCTGCAATCTCCCTACAGAGCTGGAAATCATCAGGCAGAAGCCACTGCTGGGTCCTCATTCTGCATCTCCTACTTCTGCTTCCCCATAATCTACTCTTCATTTAACTGAGATCTGCTTTTCCTGACTACATAATTTGAATCAGTGCAAGTGATGTGATTCCAATTCAATGATTTTCTGTCTATTCATCAAGCACTGACAACAACTTAGTGCTGGGGGTTCTACCTCTGGTCCTGCCAATGACACAATTGCTGCTTTTCTCTTTACTACTTTAATTATTTCACATGCAGCTACTCATTATTCTCCGAAGCCTCAGCCTACCTCAACATATTATTTGTATCACAGCTTTACCTGGAGGCTTCAACTGAAACAGAGCCCAAACCCACTCTATAGGATGCACAAAGGGATGCACATCTCATTTAGGCAATGTGGAATTCTCTTCTCCCAATGAACAAGAGATAGGGCAAGAGGAAATGGCCTCAAGTTGCACCAGAAGAGCTTTAGGTGGGATATTAGTTAAAAATGCTTTAGTGAAAGAGTGATCAGGCACTGGAACAGGCTGCTCAGGGAGGTGACAGAATCACCATCCCTGGAGGTCTCCCTAAAACATGTAGGTGTGGCAGGACATGGACACTTATGGCCATCGTGGTGTTGGGTTGATGGTTAGACTTGATGATCTTAGAGGTCTTTTCCAAACTTAATGATTCCATGAAATAGTTCATAGCAATATGAAGTATCAAGGAACATCCAGACCAAACCATTTGCTGAAGGAGATTCAAGCAGAGTCACCAGCCACACCTCTACAGACCTACAAATATACCAACAGTGATGCTCCACCTCACTTTGCTCACTTTAGCTGCTTTCCAAGTTGCACACAGTGAAGTGCCATGGCAGAACAGAGGATCAGGGACGTTTTGTGACATCTGAGCAGAAGCTCAGAGCTAATAACTGCAGAAAAACTGAGCTAAATGCTCCTTTAGAAACAGAAGTGAGACGCTACCCATCTGCAGTCATAACAGGCACAAATTGCCAGCACAGAAGCCTGGCCAATTTTTTTGCACACAATTATAATCACAGAATCATTTCAGCTGGAAAAGATCTTTAAGATCATCAAGTCCAACCACTGTCCAACTCTACCAAGTCTGATGCTAAGCCATGTCCCCCAGCACCACATCTCTTTTTCTCTTAAGCACTTGTTAGTAAGGAGAAAAGACTGATAACCTGCCTTTTAAAATCATCACCTCTTTTCAAGGAGATCATATATTCTTCACCTCCTGTCCCAAACTGCTTTCCGGTGACAGACTGCACTTGTGCTGTATGTCTCCTCCTCACCAGAGCCAATTACTTCTGTCCAGCAAGGCTCTTTGTGTGTTCCTATTCCCTGTTGCACTGAATCAGAGCCACTCTTTAGAACAGCACTCATGCAGATTCCCCATCAGCCATAGGCAGTAGCAGATTTGGAGCAGGAGGTTCTCTCCAGGCTCCAGCAGGATCTTCCACCCTGCTCAGCAGCTTTCAGTCTTCTCCAGGGAGTAAAGATTGGTTCAAGCACTGTCACCCAGTTGGACTGCTGCCATCTTGCACAGTTTTGCTCTGCGTCAGGAGCTGGCCCTTGGGAAGGGTGAGTTTCTCTCCTGTGGCTACACTTCTCCAAGGGGTCCACAAAAATAACTAACCAAAAGGAATCTATTTTGTCTGCTGGGTACTGGTGGATGAAAAGCTGGAGATGAGTCAGCAATGTACACTCACAGCCTAGAAGCCAACCATGTCCTGGGCTGCATCCAAAGGAGCATGGGCAGCAAGTAGAGGGAGGGGATTCTGCCCCTCTGCTACACTCTGCTGAGACTCCACCTGCAGTGCTGGGTTCAGCTCTGGAGCACTCAGCACAAGAAGGACACAGACCTGCTGGTCCAGAGGAGGGCCACAAAGATGATCACAGAAATGGAACCCCTCTGCTGTGAGGACAGGCTAAGAGAGTTGGGGTTGTTCAGCCTGCAGAAGGGAAGGCTCCAGGAAGCATTCTGGCATTTCAGTACTTCAAGGGGACCTGTAAGGAAGATGATGACAAACTTTTTACCAGCACCTGCTGCAAGAGGACAAGGGGTGATGGTTTTAAACAAGAAGGAGCTTCAGATTAGATACAAAGAAGACATTTTTTACACAGAGATACGGTAGATGCCTCATGCCTGGAGATGTTCAAGGTTAGCTTGGATTGGGCTCTGAGCAACCAGCTCTAGTTGAAGATGTCCCTGCTCACTGCAGGGGGCATTGGACTAGATGACCTTTAAAGATCCCTTCCATCACAAACTGTTCCATGATCCTACTTGCAGTCAACCTCAATTTTCCATCTAGTAGTGCCTACCTTAGCTAAAATCCGTTGATTTTAGATTTTTAGATCCACAAACCACTGTGGATCCCTTTTTTTCCACAGTACCACATAGAATCATAGAATGGTAAGGTTGGAAGGGACCTCAGAGATCACCCAGTTCCAACCCCCTGCCATAGGCAGGGACACCTCCCACTAGTACAGGTCACTCAAGGCTTCATCCAACCTGGCCTTCAACACCTCCAGGGAGGGAGCAGCCACAACCTCCCTGGGCAACCTGTGCCAGTGTCTCACCACCCTCACTGCAAACAACTTCCTCCTAACATCCACTTTCAATCTCCCCTCTGCCAGTTCAAACCCATTGCCCCTTGTCCTGTCATTGCAAGACCTTGTCAATAGTCCCTCCCCAGCCTTCCTGTAGGCCCCCTTCAGATCCTGGAAGGCTACTCTAAGGTCTCCTGGAAGCCTTCTCTTCTCTAGGCTGCAGAGCCCCAACTCTCTCACAGCAGAGCTGCTGCAGCCCTCTGAGCATCTTTGTGGCCTCGTCTGGACTCGCTCCAACAGTTCCATGTCCTTCCTGTGCTGGGGGCTCCAGAACTGCACACAGTTCATCATTCCACTTTCACTCAAAGCATTATAAATATGTTTGAGCACACCATTATGACTCCATCAGCCATCTTCATGGCCTTAATTTGAGGACACCAGCTCCGGACTGGCTGTCTTACCTGAACCCAGCTATCTTAGCTACCCTGTTCTCTTATTTCTCTAGTGCTGCTTCTTCAATCCGTTTGGTGTACATGAATCTCTCCATTTCTTCTCATGTTCTGTGGGGTTTGTTTTGGGGGTTTTGATGGGTTTGGGGTTTTTTGGTTGGTTTTTTTTTGTTTGCTTTTTTTTGTTGTTGTTTTTTGAGGTTTTTTTGTTTGGTTTGGTTTGGTTTTTTGTTTTGCTCTTAAGCACTCAGTCATCAAATGAAAGAAAAGGCTTTGGCTGGATGTCAAAGCAATCAGCACAATAATACCAAATAAAGCCTGAGGCCCTAACATTTCATCCTCTTTCTCCAGACTCCACCTCTCAGATCCATTCCTTCCCTTCAGCCAGCTTCTACACACACACATCTTTAAAACCCATTGGTATCCTTCTCTAATAAAGCAGCTCCAAACCATCACCAGTGTGTTGTCATCTCTCCTGGTACAGTCACAGAAAGCAAGGCACAATGACTTAAATTCCTCTCTCCCATTGCCTTGAAACCTAGCAGCAGATAAAGGCACATAAGGTAGGGGTCATCCTCACCACTAGACCAGTAGTGACAAACCACTGCCTCTGTGGCTAAACTCAGCACCAACCACAGACAAAAAAATACCCATCCCAGTTGATTTTTAATATATTTGGCATCAGATGCCCAAAAGATTTGTCCTGCCTGCATTTAGGTCAATTTCTCCCAGGACAGTCACTCCTCCTCGCATCCCTTAGATGAACACATCTCCCTTTTCTTCCTCCAAAAGCCTTCTGCTCTCCTCCTTAGCCAGAGCTCCCAGCCAGAGCTCTGCTACCCTAGTAGGAGTACTCAGATCTGCACTGACCTTCAGACCAATGTCTTTTCTATTATCATCCCTGGAGACTGTAAATACATCTACTCCGGAAAGCTGGTTGGTTTATTGGAGGTATTTATAGCATTAACATCACTCTTTTTTTTTTTCTTCAGATTTCTGCCTGCTTTTGTCTGCGTATAGAAATTAAACCCCTGGATATAACCCAAGGAAAAGCCACGTCCTGTTCACCAGAGCACACTGGTCTGGGGGCTGACACTGCTGAGATTCACCAGACACTGCCTCAGGGCTTGGAGTTACAGAGATCTCGAATCTTCTGGTGGTGCCCTCAGGGAAAATGGAATATGGTGCTCATTTGAGACCTCAGTTTCCCTCCACACACAAACATGTCTGCTTTGCATCAGCCAGTCCAGAAACCAGGAAGGCAAAGAGACATGATGACAACAAACCTCACAGACTCCATAACAAAGATGTCCAAGGCATTTTGAACCCCCTCCCTGGGTGAAAGCTCAACCTCTTGCTACATCCTTTTAGTCTGAGGTAGGCCTTTGACACTGTTTTCCATGGAATTCCCACCAAAAAACCTGGCTGGCCATGGCCTGGATGAGCATACAACCTGCTGGATAACACACTGGCCCAAGGAGTGGGGGTCAATGGAGTTCAATCCAACTGGCAGATGGACACAAAGTGTTCTCCAAGGCTCAGTGGTGGGATCACTTCTGTTTAACATCTTTATTACTGATCCTGATGAGGAGTTAGAGGGCACCATTAGTAAATTTGTAGATCACTCCAAGTTAGGTGGGAGTGCTGAGCTGCCTGAGGGTAGGGAGGCTCTGCAGAGAGACTTAGGCTGGGTCAGAGGTCAGATCAGCGGTATGTGTTTCATCAAAGCCAAGTGCTGAGTCCTGCACTCAAGCCAAAACCCCATGCACACTACAGGCTTGGGGAAGTCTAGTTGAGAGGTGTCCCTGCTCATGGAGTAGATGATTTCTGAGATCACTTCCAGCATAAGCCATTCTATGATGATTCTATGAAGCATGGCTGGAACGTTGTACAGCAGAAAGGGTCCTGGCGGTTCTAATGGACAAGCTGCTGACTATGAGCCAGCAATGTGCCCCGGGGGCCAAGAAAGCCAATGGCATCCTGGCTTCTATCAGCAATAGTGTGACCAGCAGGAGCAGGGAAGTGATTGCCACTCTGTGCTCAGTACTGGTGAGGCTACACCTCAAGTACTGTGTTTAGTTTCGGGCACCTCAATACAAAAAAGACATTGAGGGGCTGGAACTGGTGCAAAGAAGAGCAACAAAGCTGTTGAAGGGCCCAGAGGATGAGTCTGATGAACAGCAGCAGAGGGAACTAAGACTGTTTATTTTGAGGAAGAGGAGGCTGAGAGGAGATGTTACCACATTCTATAACTCCCCAAAATGAAGTTGGTGCTGGTCTCTTCTCATAGGCATTTAGTGAGAGAACAAAAGGAAGAACCCTGAATCTTTGCCAGGGTAGATTTAAGCTAAATGAGGAAAAAAATTTCACTGAAAGAGTGGTCAAACATTGGAATGGGCTGCCCAGGGAGGTGGTTGTGTCACTGTCCCTGGAGGTGTTTAAAGGATTCTGTCATCAGTCCTGTGATAAGACCTTACAGAAGTGGCAAATATTCCAGCATTTGCTTTTATCCATAGAAACATCCAAAATCCAAGCCAGGGCAGATTTAATCTGAGAGGAGCTTGGATCTGGGCTACCAAAGTAGTCCAGATCCTCAGTTTTAGGTTCTTTTGGCTCCCTATGGGATGTGAACATGCCTAGGTGCTTCTCCCCATATAGTCTTCCCTAAGGAGAACCTGAATCCATCTTGGCCAATTTCTCATCTCAAGATGCTGCCTCGTAAACAGGTTTGCAAAGCCCTGCAGGTACAAGGCGAATGCTCATACACTCTCTTGCCAATGTTACTCCTGCATCTCTCCCTCCAAGCATCCTCCTGCAGCCTGACATACAAATCCTTGAGCATTCCTCCTCCAGAGTTTCCTCCTGCATCCTGACCACAGAGCATCCCTCTCTTTGAACATCCTTCTGGGAATCCTGCATCTTGGGTCACTCTCCTGAACACCTCCTTCCAAACGCCTCTCCCTTGGGCATCCTCCCTGCAGCCCTTCCTGCAACCATTCCTCCAGCATACCTCCCTCCAAGCCATCTTCCACATCCCAGCTCCCAAGTGTCCCACCCAACCATCCCTCCTGCATTCCTTCCTCTGAGCACCCCAGTTCCTCAGAATCCTGACTGTATCCTAGGCCCTAAGCACTCCTTATTCCCCGTTTCTTTAGGCATCCCAACTCCTGAACAACCTCCTGGATCCCAGCAACCAAGAATTTCTCCCTTTGTGCATCCCACCTGCACATCCCTTTCCCTGAGATTTCCCTTCTGCATTTCAACTTCTGTATCCCTCACTCCAAGCATCTTGCCTGCAGCCCTTTCCCCAGCTACCTCTCCTGCATCACTCAACCTGAGCATCCCTTCTGCATCTCTTCACTCAAGCATCCCCACTTAGAGCTGCCCTTCTGCATCCCTTTCCCTGAGACATATCTTCTGTAGCCCTAACCCTAAACATTCATCCCTTTGAACATCTCAGCCCCTCAAGCACTCCTCCTGCATCCCTCGTCCTTTCTGAATTCCTTTCCCCAACTACCTCTCCTGTGCATCTTCCCCTGAGCACCTACCTCTTCTGCATCCTTTCCTTTGAGTATCCCTTCTGCACTCCTTTCCTCAAGACTTCCCTTCTGCATCCTTTCCCCTAAGCATTCTTCCCTCCAAGCATCCCAGCCCCAAGGATCTCAACCTTCAAGCATTCCTTTGAGCATTCCCCCTCAGAGCACCCCTCTCACACTCCTTTCCCCAAGACTTACTTGCCTTCTGCATCCCTTTCCATGAGTATCCCTTCTGCATCCATTCCCCCGAGCAACCTCTCAGCATCTCTTCCCTCAAACATCCCTCTCTTTGAGCATCCCTCCTGCAGCCCTTTCCTCAAGATCTGCCTTCTGCATCCAACCCCCTGAGCATCCCTCTCTCCAAGCAGCCTGACCTTCTTTTAGCATCCCTCATGCCCTTTACCAACTACATTTCCTGCATGACTTTCCCTGAGCCCCATTTCTGCATCCCCTCTTGGAGCAGCCCTCTTGTACTTCTTTCCCCAAGACTTCCCTTCTGCATCCCCATCCCTGAGCATCCTTCCCACCAGCAGCCTGACCCTGTTTGAGCACCCCTTCTGCACCCCTTTCCCTGTGCCTCTCTTCTGTGTCCCTCCTTCTGACCATCCCTCCTGTACATCCCTTTCTGTGAGACTTCCCTTCTGCATCCCGACCTCTGAGCATCCCTCCTGTATCCCTTACGCCGAGCACCTCCCTCCTGCATCCCTTCCCCGGAGCGTCCCTCCTAAATGATTTCTCCTGAGCCGTACTCCTGTATGCCTTCCTCAAGCATCCCTCCCTTTAGCACCGCTCCTGCACTCCTTTCCCCGACTTCCACTCCCGCATCCCTCATCCTGAGCAACCCTCTCTCTTCCCAGACCCCCGCTTCTGCACCCTTTCCCTCCCATCGCTCCCTCCGAGCACCCCAACCCCTGCCCGCCCCCGCTCCCCACGTTACCTTCCGCTGTGGCCGAGCCCCGTACCGCTGCGGCGTGGTCGGTTGCGAGCCGCAGTCCTGCGGGCAGCGCCGGGGCAGGGCCGAGGACGGCAGCGAACTACAAATCCCAGCGTGGCCGGGCCGGGCCGAGCCACGCCGCTGCTCCCCCCGCAGCCGCTTCCTCCTCTCACCGCCTCCGCCTCCCGCGGCACCCGGCGAGCGAAGGGGTTCGGTGGCTGGAGGGGGGGCAGGTGGGTACCGCCGCGGGAAGGGGAGGGTGAGGAAGGGGAGGGGGGATCCGCCCGGCTAGGGGGCGTGGGGAGGGCCGGTGTCACCCCATCGGAGCCCAGCCGTGGCACGGGGAGGGAGGGGAA
>VWYK01016928.1:4043-15589 GCA_013399775.1 Semnornis frantzii | reverse complement strand
CCAGGAAAGGGAAAGGAATTTGAGGAGCTTTTTGTTTCCTAGAAGAGGTGCCAGGCTGTAGTGAAACCCTCTGGAAATGGGAACACATTTGAGAGGGCTGTGTGAGGGATGTCTTGCAGAGCTGTGGATGCTCCCTGATAAATTGCCTTTAACACAGAAGTTTGACCACTTCTACACTCTGCTCACTAATCCATCACTTTTACTGCTGCCTCCCATGTCCCAAGCCTGTGAACAGCTGGAAACAACTCTCCTTATTTTTTTTTTTATTTTTTTTTTTTATTATTATAGTAGAAACAACAAAAAAAAAATTCCTTTTTCTCCAAATATATCTATCATAATTCTTCAAAAATGAACTGACAGCATAAAAAGTAAATAAAGCAACTGTCTTAGCTGGAGACAACCAGAAAGATATTTGGTCTTAAAATCCTGCCTGGTTTGAAGTGTAATTTCTTACATTCCAGCGTGGCTAAAGATATAAATTTAGTGGATTAAGTTTTTCATCAATTCGTGGAGTTCTGCACACCTGAGTAGAGGTTTGTTTGGTGGTTTTTTTTTTTTCCCATTTCCCTGGATGTCAGATTTAATGTGCTGTGTGTATTACAGTGGTTCAGTAGTATGTAAACACTGTATATTAGCTCTTTTCTCCCTGGAAAGTTTTGTACAGTTTAATAACTGAAATGCTTGGAGCTTTGATGTGTTCCTGTGCAACCCGCTCTGGGCGTCCCTGCCTTAGCAGCGGCGGGGGTGGACTTTGACAATCTCCCAGAGGTTCCTTGAGGTGGAACCTTGAGTGAGGTTGAATTTGAGAGGTGCAATAAGTAGGTTTTCCCATCTGAGCTTAATGTGTTGAGCAGAAGGTTTGGCTGGTGAGCAGTTGTTGAGGAGCAGCCTGACCTTGCGCGCGGTTCCTGCGGTGCCGCTGCCACACGGCTGCCTCCGTCTCCCCCTACCCTGAGGGGGCTGCAGAAGTTCATGCTGCAGCATAGTGTCTTTGCAACTAGGAGAGTGCAAAAACAGAGAGAGCTGAGTCTGGAGAGTGTATCAAATCCTTGTTTCATGGGTTTTGTGTTCCTGATTCTGCTGTTTTTGCACATCATCATCTTGCCTTTGATATCATCGCTGCGTCCTGGGACTTGCTGCACGCAGGAAGGACATGGACCTGATGCAGTGGGGCCATGAAAAGGAGCAGGGGCTTGGAACCATCTCTGCTGCAAGCACTCTGAGCTAGATGGAGTCGTTCAGCTTGGAGAAGAGAAGGCTCCAGAGAGACCGAATAGCAGCCTGCCAGTACCTGAAGGGGGCTGCATGAAGGCTGCAGAGGGACTGTTTGCAAAGGCCTCCAGGGACAGGACAAGTGGCAATGGCTTCAGACTAGAGCAGAACAGATTTAGAGTGGGTGTTAGGGACAGATTCTGCAGCATGAGGGTGGTGGGCCACTGCAAAGTTGCCCAGGGTGGTACCCCATCCCTGGAGATACTCAAGGTGAGGCTGGACAAGGCTCTGAGCAGCCTGCCCTAGTGGAGGACATCCCTGCTGAGCACAGGGTGATTGGACTGGGTGACCTTTAGAGGTCTCATGTGTCAGAAGTCACAGGTGATGTTCCCTTGGGTAGAGATGTGCCAGGTTGGCCACTCCTGCCTCTCTGCATGGAGCTGAATGCAGCAGTGTGAGCTCAGCACACAGCCCCCCACATGCTCTGAAGCCAAAGCCTTACTCGGCCCAGACTGTGAAGCAGCTGCAGCCTTGCTTCCAGGCAGAAGAAAATTTTCCTGGTGGAGCTTTTGCCATCAATTTTAAATGTAGGTCAGGATTCATGGAAGGTGCCTGCATTTTTAAGGACATTTAAGTTATCCCTTCTTGGTTTTGCTTGTTTTGTGTTTTAATAGTTTCTCTGAACTTCCTAGTTAGCCAAATGAACATTTCTCTAGAGGAATATGGAAACAACCAATGGGGAGGGGGAAATGGAAACATCATCTTCCTTATAGGAAAAAAAAAAAAAAAAGTTTCACATCTGGGTTTAAAAGCAGCCAGAACTCTCTAGACCTAATTGATCTTTGTACAGAGTTTAATATTCTTCCAAGCCTAAAGGTCTTGGGGGCTGCTGGGCTTGAAGACCTCTGCAGAAGTGAGCAGGCAGAAGGAACAGGCAGATAAAGTGAGGGACATTTAGAACTGGTGGCTTTGTAGATGAAATGAAGCATTTTTCTATCTCCAAACAATTCAGTCTTGTGATTAGCACTCAGTAGTGGTGCCTGCTGTGCCTTTGCTCTGATTCTCCTTCTCGTGCGTAGCGATTAGAAAAATAAGAGAGGCAGAAATAGGATTTTCCCTGCTGTGTTTGTAACTATCAGCTCTGCTGCTTTGCCTTCTTGCTTCCAGGGAAGCCACAGCATTCTGCTGCTCCTCCTGCCACTGCAGAGGCTGCAGTCAGCCTATGTGCATTGCTTGTGGATCTCTGAGCAGAGCCTGAGATGCAACTCAGCCTAGCTCCTGCTGCCCTGCAGCTTACTCCTTAGCATGCTTGGGGCTCCTTAGCTTGCCTGGGACCCCTTAGCTTGCCTGGGACTCCTTGGGGCTCCTTAGCTTGCCTGGGACTCCTTAGCTTGCCTGAGACTTCCAGCTCACTGTCAGCATGCTGTGGAGTTCACCTTGGTAATGTGGTAGTTGTAAAATACTGGGCAGTGTAATGCTTGTGCCTTTAGCTCCTGCTTTGGTCCAAGTTACCATTTACCTTGAGTATTGTGTTCAGTGTTGGGCCCCTCACTACAAGAAGGACACTGAGGTGCTCCAGCAGGTCCAGGGAAGGGCAGTGGAGCTGGTGAAGGGTCTGGAGAACAGGGCTGGTGAGGAGCAGCTGAGGAAAGTGGGGGTGTTTAACCTGGAGAAGAGGAAACTTCTGGCTCTCTGCAAGCCCCTGGAAGGAGGTTGGAATCAGCTGGGGGTCAACTTCTTCTCCCTAGTAACAAGTGGACAAGAGGAAATGGCTTCAAGTTGCACCAGGGGAGGTTTAGGTTGAACATTAGAAGAAACTTCTTCCCTGAAAGGGTTCTGAAACACTGGAACAGGGGCCCCAGAGAGGTGTTTGGATTCTCATCCCTGGAGCTGTTTTCAGGGGGCAGAGCTGTGGTCCTGCCCCTGAGGGATGTGGTTTAGCACCAGGCTTGTCAGAGCTGGAGGATTATTTGACTCCATGATCTTTAAGATCTTTTCCAATCAAAACAATTCAAATCAAGTCTCCTCCTTAGATGTTGGCTATGGCTTACAATGTGCACAGTCCTTGTATTGATGGGTACCCTTTATGTAGAACTGATGTAGCTGCCAAATACTCTGAGGCAGGTATTTGTCCCAGGACAGTATTTCTCCCATGCAATGCCTTTCCTCTTATCTGCAGTATAGTTTTATTCAAAGCCCACTGGAGCTAATAGGCTTCTGTTATCAGCAATGATCTTGAAGGCAGGCCGTAAAATGGGCTGTTTCTGCTCATAGCTACCAGTCATTGTGCTAACTGTCTCAACAGGAGATAAATTAACATACGACTGTTGTAACTTAAACTGCAGAATTTAACTTTTACTACAAGCAGTAAATTCTTATCTGGCTGTTCAAAAGATCCCTTTATTTATATGGCAAGGGAGAACCCTAATAAAAGCTGCCTCTGTCCTCCTCCTTCAGAGCTGTGAGTCTCAACCCAGCCCTCAGCCTTGGCTCTTGTTGCTTTTCCAGTCTCCTGCCAGCTCCAAGGTGGCTTCAGGGCTGGTGCTGTGGCTGCAGTGCCTCCCTTCCTAGCTGTGTAGTTTGAGCTTGGCGCCTTGTGGTGGGTTTAAAGAGCAGACAGAGTGAAGCTCTCAAACGAATTGGAGAAAAAAAAAACCAGAATTATATTTGGAGAGAGTTACAGACAGAAATTACAAGGCAGATACAGAATCCATAAGCAAACCTCCTGAATTTTCCCCCAACCCAAAACTAAATCTATCATCCCCAGTGCTCCAGTCCTCCCCCTCATGCCTCTGCCATCCCAGAGGCCTAAGCACAGCCTCTGCAGGCCCCAACCAGGCCTAACCTTACATTTGTCCTGATAACACAGCTCCTGCCTGCTGGAGGGGGAGGAAAAGAGAACAAGCTGGGCTGGCCCTGAGCTTATGAAGAGAGAGCAGAATTGTGGCATTGAATAGCAATCTTCAAGTCCCCAGAGGACTTTTTTAACCCTATAGTTCCCAACCTGGGACAGGCCTGGTTTCACCTCTGCTCCCAGGTTTCTCTCCTACCAGACTGTGTGTCTGGCCTCATGTCCTTATTTTGCCTGCCAGCAGCATTGTCCTTGGGAGAGTTTCCTTCAGGATTGCCCTGGTAGCTTGGCTGGATAGCTCACCAGGGTGGGTGGCTTCTGCCACCCTGGGCACAGAAGGACTGCTCCCCTCTGAGTCTTGCTGCACTCTCAGAGGTCTAATGCCAGGCTATCCAGGGCATAACTAAAGCCATGCCTTAGGGCTGTGCTCCCTCAGATGCTGGAAAACCCAAAGATTCCCCTGCTGTTAAATGACCTGACTTCTCATCCCACCTCCAGTCCTGCCTGTATGGTAATGATTTAGAGAAGGCTGAACAGCAAAAGCCTCGGACGACAGCAGAGCTGTGTGGGCCCTGTGTCTTCCTCAGCAGTGATTGTGGCAAATGAGGTGAGTGACAATTTCAGCATGATTAGATCCTTGACTTCAAACCTAGGAAGCAGAAGTGGATGGTATTTTTCACTCAGACATCCTTTTCATCCTTTGCTCACTCTTAATTTTCTAATTCCCAACTCTTTTGTTTCCTGGTTTCGGATTCTCTTTTACTTCCAATTCAAGATGTGCCACATCTCCTTTTCTTGAAAGAAGCTGTCCCAGAAATCACTGTGAAGTTTTGCCAAATATTGAGTGTATTAAATCTGAGCTGACAGCTCCATCTATGCAAAATGAAAAGTGGGAAATACTGACTAGGCCTCGAAAGGAGTTGGCACGTAAAGCTGCAGATGAAGGTTGAAAAGTTGACAATTAGCACTCTGGGAGGTACTAAAATGGGGTTTAATAGGCAATAAAAGAGAAGTGTTTTGAAGCAGCACTGGGACACGTGGCTTGTATGTGACTCAGTAGGTAGTTGGACCTCTCTGCAAGCTGGCAAGGGCTGAGCTCCTGCTATCCCTTCAGAGAACAGGCTCTGCAGCGGCCTAAAAGGTTGTCGGAGTGGGGTGGTGGTAGGCCTCTTCTCTCGAGTGTCAGCAAGAGGAAATGGCCTCAGGTTGCACCAGGGGATGCTTAGATTGGATATTAGGAAAAGTTTCTTTGCTGGAAGAGTGGTCAGGCATTGGGACAGGCTGCCCAGGGAGGTGGTAGAGGCTCCATCCCTGGAGGGGTTTAAAAAATGCCTGGACCTGGCACTCTGGGACATGGTTTAATGGCCATGGTGGTGTTGGACTTGATGACCTTTAGAAGTCTTTTTCAAGCAAAACAATTCTCTTATTCCATGAATTTGCTGTGAACTGTTTCTGTTTTGTTCTGGTGTCTCCATCTGTGCAAGGTGGGAGAAGAATCTGCTGTTCAGGGAAGGGCTTAAAAAATGGGAAGGCTTGCAGAGATATTCACTGGAGATGGCTGCAGTGTCAGAGCAGAATCATTGAGGCCTTTTCCAACTGAAACAGTTCTAAGATCATTGATTCCAGCTGTGTGCACTTGGTGTGCATCAAGACTCAGCCTCACATCCCTCCCAGCTCTCTTCCTCCTGTGCTCTCACCCTGGATGATCACAGGATGGTAGGCATTGGAATAGACCCAAAGAGATCATCAACTCCAACCCCCTGCCAGAGCAGGATCATACAATCTAGCTCAGGGCACACAGGAACACGTCATAGAATCAGTCAGGTTGGGAGAGAGCTCCAAGCTCACCTAGCCCCAGCCAATCAACCAGACCATGGCACTAAGTGCCCCATCCAGGCTTGGCTTCAACACCTCCAGGGATGGGCACTCCACCACCTCCCTGGGCAGCCCATTCCAATGCCAATCACTCTCTCTGCCAACATCCAGCCTGAACCTGCCCTGGCACAGCTTGAGGCTGTGTCCCCTTGTTCTGTCCCTGGGTGCCTGGCAGCAGAACCCAACCCCAGCTGGCTACAACCTCCCTTCAGGTAGCTGCAGAGAGCAATGAGCTCTGCCCTGAGCCTCCTCTTCTGCAGGCTGCACACCCCCAGCTCCCTCAGCCTCTCCTCACAGGGCTGTGCTCCAGGCCCCTCCCCAGCCTTGCTGTCCTTCTCTGGGCACCTTCCAGCACCTCAACATCTCTCTTGAATGGAGGGGCCCAGAACTGGACACAGCACTCAAGGTGTCGCCTGAGCAGTGCTGAGCACAGGGGCAGAAGAACCTCCCTGCTTCTGCTGGCCAGGGCCATCCAGACAGGCTTTGAAAGGCTTCAGAGAAGGAGACTCCACAACCTCTCTGGGCAGCCTGTGCCAGGGCTCTGGGACCCTTACAGCAAAGAAGTTCCTGCTTGCCTTGAGGTGGAACCTCCTGTGCTCTGGTGAGCAGAGTAGCTTCAGGAAGCTCCTCCTGGGCCAGTGGTATGATTTGGGGAAGGAGAAGATCTTCCAGGATGCAGCAGGAGCATTCTCCATTCCTTACAGCCATCACCCCCAGGTCCTCTGCTCAGCAGCAATGAGGGTTTGCAGCGCCCGGAGCCAGGGATTACAGCAGCACACTTCTGCCTTCATGCATTTGGAGGCTGTTACACAGAAATCAATGCTGCAGTCAACTTTGCAAACCTTATTTCCTTTCATCTGCTTTCCTATGACAAGAAAACCAAAGGCTTAATGTGAGATCTCAATAAATCCTCACAGCAGCACCCAGCCACGCTTCCATCGGTGCCAGCGGGGCTCAGATGGTTCGCTACGGCAGAGAGGGTTCTTGTTTTGTCTGGCTGTGGGCTTGCTTCCTGATATGCCAGTGGCATCCTGGGCTGCATCAGGGAAGAGTGTGGCAAGCAGGTCGAGGGGAGGTTCTCCTCCCCTTCTGCTCTGTCCTGCTGAGGCCACATCTGGAGCGGTGTGTCCAGTTCTGGGCTCCTCGGTTCAACAGGGACTTGCAGGAGGGAGGATACAGAAAAGGATGCAAAGATGGTTATGTGGCTGGAACATCTATGAGCAAAGACTGAGGAATTGGTCTCACAGTCTGGGAAGGAGCAGCCTGAGGAGGGCATCTCAACAATGCTGATCCATACTTAAAGAGTGGGTGTCAGGAGGATGGCACCAGGGTTTATTCAGTGGTAGCAGTGACAGGACAAGGGGTAATGGGCATCAGTTCAAACATAAGGAATTCCATGTAAAACTGAAAAGGAACTTCTTTAATTTAGGGTGGTGGAGCCCTGGAGCAGGCTGTGTGGAGTGTCCATCTCTGGAGACTTTCAAAACTTACCTGGATGTGCTCCTGTGTGACCTTCTGTAGGTGGCCTTGCCTTGGCAGGAGGATTGGACTCAGTCATCTCCAGAGGTCCCTTCCAGCCCCTTCCATTCTGTGATGTTCCAGACTGCAAACAAACCCCAGGGGCAGTGCCCCTATCTTCTCCCTACCTTTGCCAGCTGCTTGGAGCTTGCTATCTTGGCAACCCCTGGCAGTGAGGGAGTACACAGGCAGCCTGACTTTGTTTTTGTGCTAGCTGGAGCTGGTGCTTGGTGCAAGGATGTCTTTAAACAACTACACCACTGCAGTGGAAAATGGCAGGGGCAGAAAAGAGAAGCAGAAATATCACATCACCTGCACAGGCAATGCAGGCAAATGCAAGTGTGATTTCAGCCCTCTAACAGAAACATGTAGGGGTTTATGGCACTGGGCTGAAGAGCAGCTCCCATAAATTACACACAGTGCAGTTTCTTTCTTTGCAGTCTGAAGTTCATTTCCTTTTATGTTTAGTAATGAGTCCAGGGCCAGAGGATCTCTGTATGGAGCATAGCAAATGGCAGTGGTGACTGCACGGAGCTGTCGCTGGGTTTAGCTGTGTGCACCAAGTGTTGCTGCTCTGCCACCTGTGGCCTTGTCATCATCAAGGGTCACCTCACCTCCTGACCTCCTCTGTTGTTGTCCCAACTCACTCAAAAGGTCAGCCATGGTTGTTAATCATAGAATCATTAGGGTTGGGAAAGACCTCTAAGACTCATCAAGTCAGCCCAGCACTGCCATGACCTCTACCCTGTGCCCTGGAGTTCCACATCCACACCTGTCTTCAACACCTCCAGGGATTGTGACTCCATTACCTCCCTGGGCAGCCTGTTCCAACCCCTGACCACTCTTGCAGCAAAGGAATTTTTCCTCATCTCCAACCTAACCCTTCCCTGGCACCACCATTTCCTCTTGCCCTATGGCTGTTTGCTTGAGAGAAGAGACCAAACCCTACCTCGCTCCAACCTTCTTTTAGGTGGCTGTAGAGAGCAATGAGGTCTCTCCTCAGCCTGCTCCAGAAGGGATTCATTCTCCAGAGGTTTGTTGTCCCAGCAGGAGGTGTCTGTGAGGAGTTCCTGGGTGCAAAGCCATGCATGATCTTGACTCTTCCAGCTCAGAGTTCCCCACCTCCTTGCTTTGCAGCCTGAGGCAGGGGATGGGCAGGTGAGGGTCTGCTTGGTCATAGCCTCCAGCCCAATCAGGCAGGGGCCTGCTGCTGTGGCCATGGCACTCGTTTTCAGCTGCAGTTATCTGCAATTTTGAGGTGTCAGAACAACCAACAAAGTTCTCACATACTAAAGATCAGCAGGTTTTGTGCTGTACCCTAGTTATGGCCTGAATTCCATCTCCAAATAACCCCAAAGGACATCACTGACTGAGCAACAGCAGTCACTCCTCTGTGTGCATCAACCCTTAAAGAGTTTGGTTCCCCACCAGAGCTCCTCTCAGGTGCCAGTGCTGCCATGGCAAGTGAATTCCTCTAGCCTTTGGTGGTCTTCCTTTGGCTGCTTGGTGGTTGGATCATGGAGGGTCTGCTGTCTCAGGTAGAGAGAGGAGAAATGTCCAGTCCAGACTGAAGATTTGAGCTACTCCAGTAAGTTGCCATTGAGGAGAAGTGACCCCATTCTTTATGTCCACTCTTTTTCTGGTTGCCTTTTAATTTCCTTGGGGACAAACTCATTTTTTTTTAAATGAAACTAACACTTTTTAGGTCTAAAAGCAGAACATTTGATAAAGAAATAGCACAGGGCAGGACTTTGGCTCAGCCATGTGTTTAGATCTGCAGTGGAAACAGTGATGTCACTCTTGGTAGCCAGAAAAATCCCAAATGAAACACAAGAAGAGGTGAGCTGCACTGTCACTCTGTATCCCATGTGTGATCCCAGCCTCCCTTCTGGAAGTAATCCACTGACAGCAGGAGGAGAGCAGGTTGGGAGTCTGTGGATGCTCCTGTTTTGCTGTGTTGTCTCATTGTGTGGGCTCCTCAGCCTCACACCATTTACTTGACACCATAAACTGTGCCGCCGCCAACTCCGGATCTAAGCATGGTGGGAAATGGAGCATCCAAAGCAGGCTGCAGGCAGGAGAAGTGCTGAGAGCAGCTGCAACACAAGGCTGAAGGCTCCAGTGCTGCCTCTAAGTATACATGAAATGGGATTCAGTTGTATTTGGTCAATGGGATGAGACTGAACAAGGCTAAGTGCAGGGTTCTACACTTGGGCCACAACAACCCCCAGCAGTGCTACAGGCTGGGGACAGAGTGGCTGGAGAGCAGCCAGGCAGAGAGGGACCTGGGGGTGCTGGGAGAGAGGAGCTGGAGATGAGGCAGCAGTGTGCCCAGGTGGGCAGCAGAGCCAATGGCATCCTGGGCTGGCTCAGGAGCAGTGTGACCAGCAGGAGCAGGGAGGTTCTTCTGCCCTGTGCTCAGCACTGCTCAGGCCACAGCTTGAGTGCTGTGTCCAGTTCTGGGCCCCTCAATTCCAGAGAGATGTTGAGGTGCTGGAAGGTGCCCAGAGCAGGGCAGCAAGGCTGGGGAGGGGCCTGGAGCACAGCCCTGTGAGGAGAGGCTGAGGGAGCTGGGGGTGTGCAGCCTGCAGAAGAGGAGGCTCAGGGCAGAGCTCATTGCTCTCTGCAGCTACCTGAAGGGAGGTTGTAGCCAGCTGGGGTTGGGTTCTGCTGCCAGGCACCCAGGGACAGAACAAGGGGACACAGCCTCAAACTGTGCCAGGGGAGGTCTGGGCTGGATGTTAGTAGGAAATTCTTCCCAGCAAGAATGATTGGCATTGGAATGGGCTGCCCAGGGAGGTGGTGGAGTGCCCATCCCTGGAGGTGTTGAAGCAAATCCTGGCTGGGGCACTTAGTGCCATGGTCTGGTTGCTTGGCTGAGGCTGGGTGAGCTTGGAGCTCTCTTCCAACCTGGCTGGTTCTGTGATTCTGTTCTATGATTGCAAATGTGGTGGCAGACAGTGGGAAAAGTCTAGTCTTGAGGTCTGTGATAATTGGTTGGACTTGATGATCTTTGAGGTCTCTTCCAACCCTGGTGATACTGTGATACAAGTGGCTGAAGGTACCTGTGCTGGTGAAGCCTTGTGGCTTAATGGCCATGGTGGGGAAGTTGATGATTGGACTAAATGATCTTAGAGGTCTTTTTCCAACTGAAACAGTTCTATGACTGTATGGGTTGGGATTTTCCTCTCAACAGCTCCCTCAGAAGACAACCTGAGGAGCAGGGAAAGTTTTCTGACACCTTGTGTCAGGCTTTTGTCAGGGCTCGTTTGTAGCACAGCATTGAAACTGCCCCAAGATGATTTGTGTCTCTTACAAAGCAGTTGACAGCCAGAGGCAAGGGCAGAGCAGCCACAGGGTGTTTGAAGCATGCATGCAGAAATCCACTTTGAGAAACATGTCATTATGAGGGCTGCTGAGATGCACCAAGGAGCAAGCACAATGCAGACTTAAGGTGGTTGTGGTCTCATAACCAACCTGAAATGTGGTGCAGAGCTCCAGCTTTGTACCTCTGTTGAGTAGATAGCAAAGAGTCTTCTGTGAGTTCAGGAATAACCAAACTGTTCCCTGGGCATCACATCCTCTGAGGCACAGGGCCAGGAGTTTAGGTTCATTATTTTATTCTACTTATGGCCAGAAATTAGCAAAAAAAAAAAAAAAAAAAAAAAAGAGAGAGAGAAAAAGACTAAATAGATTTTTGTACATGGTTTATTGATACTGTGCTGCTCCTGGAACAGAGTAATTGTATAGATGATGCTAAACATAGTCATATCCTAGAGAAGTCCATCAAAATTAAATAGCTGAGAGCCCAGTGAAGGCTACAGACATGCTGAGGGGCCTGGAGCATCCCTGCCAGCAGCAAAGGCTGAGAACCTGCAGAAGAGCAGCCCCAGAGGGCAGCTGAGCAATGCTCAGCAAGAGAGAAAGGAGTTGTGGGGACCAGAGGATGGAGCCAGGCTGTTGTCAGTGGTGCCCAGGGACAGCACAAGGGGCACAAAGTAGAACTCAGGAGATTCCATTCCAGGCAACCTTTTAGAATAAACTGAGTGGGGAATGGCTGAGAGCAGCCCTGAGGAACAGGCCGTGTGGG
>VWYK01016926.1:40301-50961 GCA_013399775.1 Semnornis frantzii | reverse complement strand
CCTCAGCCTCTCCTCATAGCTCCCTGGCCCACACGGTCCCTGCAGACAACAGACCAGCACAAATGCTTTGAGGCAGTGGTGCCCTAGTTTTCATCACTGTCAACTTGCTGTGTGTCTGAGGAAGCAGCACCAGGGTTTGTTTATCTGTTTTAAATTCAAACCTACTAACCGTGAGGGGTTTGCTGGTTGCTTTGGGTGGCCTGTAAATCTCTCTGGTGGGTGTGACAGCTGCAGGAGCTGCTGCCCCAGAGTATGCAAGGCTGCTGGCCCTTCAAGAGTAGAATGTAGGAGCTGAATTGCTGAGTGCACTCTGGCTTCTGCAAGGTCCTTTGTGGCCATGTCACATCAGGGAAAACCTAATAACTTCTAATAAATTCTAACCTCACTCCTCTTCTATACATTTTGCATGTCCTGTATGAGGGTCAGTCCTGATGGGGAAGTTGTGTTCAAATGGATGCCCACAGTAACACTATGGGGCAGCCAGTGAGGGGAATCCTATTCCCATACAAAAAGACCTTTTCTTGGTGTAGCTTATGTTGCTCCTAACCCCTNAGGGAGCAGCCACAACCTCCCTGGGCAACCTGTGCCAGTGTCTCACCACCCTCACTGTAAAGAACTTCCTCCTAACATCCAGTCTAAATCTCCCCTCTGCCAGTTTAAACCCATTGCCCCTTGTCCTGTCATTGCAAGACCTTGTAAATAGTCCCCTATTTTTCCTGCCCTAATGACATGAGAAATGTGGAGCACTGCTCTGTGCATAAGTGAAAGAAACTCTTTCCCCTTGTATGCTTAGGTCAGCACTGAAAATCCTCCACCACCACCACATTGCACACCATGAGTTGTGCTTCCTGCCCGTGCCCTCTGAAGCACTCATGTTAGTTTGGCAGCAGCATCACTCCTTGAATACAGAACAGATCCTGTGCTAGGTCCAGGGCAGGAGACATACAACAGCCTGGAGGAACCCCAGGGAAATGAGAGCCAGGATTTCTCAGAACCAGTTTGCAGGTGTCAAGAAGGAAGGGACAGGGACAGCCTCTGCTCACTTGCGCCCTGGCATAGGACAAGGGGCAAGGGATGGAAACTGCTGCACAGAAAGTTCCAGCTCAACATGAGGAAGAACTTATTGACTGTAAAGTTCCCAGAGCACTGGCACAGGCTGTCCGTAGAGGTTGTGGAGTCGTCTCCTCTAGAGCCTTTCCAGCCCTGTCTGGGTGTGTTCCTGTGTGACCTGTGCTAGATTCTCTGGTCCAGCTCTGCCAGGGGGGTTGGACTCAATCTCCAGAGGTCCCTTTCAACCCCTAACATCCTGTGAGCCTGTGAAGCCATGTCCACAGTCACCTTGGAGCATCAGGGAGGGGATATTGTCTTCAAACATCCACTCTCCATAATCTAGGGTTCCTCATGGACCCAAGGAGGAGTTTGGCTGCTCAACCAGCCCACAAGTCTAAGCATGGTGGGGAGAGGCACCGGCTGCTGGCTTTGCACCAGGATGTAGGAAGAAGCACTTTGCCCAACAGGGGATGTCAGATGCCGCACACCTCACGCAACAGCCCAAGCCAGGCGCAGTGACTTCAAGGTGACAGTCAAAGGCTGCTCCTCACCCTTACGGTTGGAGGCTTTAATTTGTTCCCTTTGTTAACAAAGTGATGACTCTGGAAAACAAGAGCAGCAACACAATTATTATTTATGCTCCTCTTTCAGAAGAGTAGATCAAAGCTATCTATAGAGCTGCAGACAAATATCAGCACCGCTTCCTCTGTGTGAAGTGACAGAGCAGAGCATGATTTCATCAGGAAAGCAGTCTGAGGTCCATACAGCAAAGCCACCCAGCCTAGCGCTGACCCAGAGCTTTGCTCCGCGCCTGCTTGCCGCTGCGATAGGGCTCAGGGACGGTGACGCCAACGTTCCCTGTTTTTGTTGCTCCGGTGAGAGGCCTTACTCAGCACGGCGCTATCACCCCTGCTCATCAGAACGTCTGCAATCTCCAGATGCTATCTCGGCAAGTTCAGACATGATGGAGGCCTCTGGGTTGTGTCGCTGCAGGGTGTGATGCACCCTGGCACTGTGCAGCAGGGGTGTCACTGATTGTTGGGGAGCCTCTGCGGAGATGAGGAGGCAGTGGCATAACAATCACTTTGTGCCCAGCTTGAAGCTGGACCTTGCCATCCTGGTTTCTCAAAGCACATCCTCACTGTAGCCAGGCACCATTAACTGCTAACATCATCTCCACAAGGAAGAGCCAAGGAAATGGCAGAAAAGACAGAAAGCAAATCAACCAAAGATGATGTCGAAGGGCAGCTTCCCCCTTGCCTTCAGCAGAGCTCTGTCAGCACATGCCAGCTGCAGATCAGGCCTCTAAAAGGACTACTGCTGCCTAGAGGTTTAGCTGTTCCCATAATTCACAGTAAACAATGCAGTCACCTCGAGCCCAATTTCTCTTTGAGGACCAAGAGAGGCAGATCTGGGCCCTCTGCCCCACACAAAGGCTGGTTTGCACTCCACAGATTGGGGTTTGTTATTCATGCTACTGCTTGTGACTGCACTGATGTATCTTAGAACTATGGAATGGGGGTCAGAAGGCACCACAAGGATCATCCAGTTCCAACACCCCTGTGATGGGCAGAGACGCCTCACACTAGATCAGGTTGTGATCAGCCTGGCCTTAAACATCTCCAGGGGTGGGGCTTTGACCACCTTCCTGGGCAACCTGTTCCAGGGTCTCACCACTCTCATGCTGAAGAACTTCTAACATCCAGCTGAATCCACTCATTTCTAGCTTTGTTCCATTCCCCCCAGTCCTATCACTACCTGACATCCTAAAAAGTCCTGCCACAGCTTTCTTGTAGCCCCCTTAAGATACTGAAAGGTGACAATAAGATCTCCTCAGAGCCTTCTCCTCTCCAGACTGAACAGCCCCAACTCCCTCAGTCTCTCCTCACAGGAGAGGAGTTCCAGCCCTCTGCTCATCCTCATGGCCCTTCTCTGGACACTTTCCAGCACCTCCATATCCCTCTTGTAATAGTGGCTCCAGAACTGGATTCAGTACTCCAGACGGGGTCTCACCAGTGTGGAGCAGAGAGGGAGAATCATTTCCTTCACCCTGCTGCCCACTCTTCTCTTGCTGCAGCCCAGACTCTGGTTGCTTTCTTAGCTGCAAGGGCACACTGCTGGCTCATGTTGAGCTTCTCATCCACCAGCACTCCCAAGTCCCTCTCCTGAGGGCTGCTCAAGCCAGTCCCTGCCCTGCCTATATTAGTGTTTCAGTTACCGCTTCCTTGCCTGCCTACTTTGTGTGCCTTGATGCTGATGTTGGTGTAAGCCTGTATGTTACCTCTGCTGTATATGTTTATTTAGAAGCCACGGTGTCTAAGGATAGCATTTCTGTCCCTTTCAGCTTGCACTGAAGGTGAGACTATTAAGCAAAGGCATTTATCATCAAAGGACTCTTTGGAGCCTACAAAACATGTTGGTTTTCATGCTTAGGCTTTATTGCCATCAGGTTGGTTTGCAGGAGGACTTGTAAAAAGCACAGCCAAGAGCTGCAGAGCCCATCCTATACCTCGTTTATGCTCTTCAGTTTGTCTCTGGGTTTTGCAGGAGCCAGAAATAAAAGCAGGAAATGTGCTGTGGTTTCACTAGCCGTAAATAGTGGCTGTCCCCAGGCTGTGTGAAAGCCATGTTAGGGCAGCGCCTGCCTCCAGACAGTGGCACCAGCACTGGCACTCTTGGCAGGCATGCATTATATCATACATATTAGCTCTCCCCACATGCTGCCTCAAGTGCTAGTCTCTGTCTGCAGCCCTGCAGTCCCAGCAGCTCTATCTCACCCTCACCTTCTGTACAGTGACATTCCTGACTCCGTCCACCCTCTGTCTGCTGTCCTGACTCCTTGGTGGCAGGGTGGCACTGGTCACACCCTAATGGCTTGGCATCTCAGCACATTCCCTTCTCTTACCAACTGCCAGGCTGTGGAGCTTGTGCCACCCAACCTAGAAGCCAGCTGCGTCACCTGTGTGTCCCCGGGGCCTCAAGAGCAGGGTGTTGAGCTGGTCCCCCAGCAGGGAGTGCCTAAGCCAGGGGTGATGCAGAGAGGCACCAAGCAAGCCCAGGGAGCAGCTCTTGGGTAGGTTTGGGGGACTCTGTTCCCCATGCCCACCCACAGGGATGCTTCATAGCCAGGCAGTGGAGAGAAGGCCTGGCCCTGCTCACCCATCCTCTGCCTGTCTGTGCTGTGCATGTGACAGCTGGATGTCACCTGTGGGCTTATCTTTGCTTCTGCCTTCAGCTGCAGTATTAACCCCAGCGAGCAGCAGGAGCATAAAACCTTTTCATCTGTGTCAGACCCGGTCAGAGAACTGTCTTGCTTTCAAAGAAAGAAATTACAGAAGAATATTTGTGCAAATGAAGAAAGAAATTACAAAGGGAGGCAACCAAAAAGAAGCAAGGTAAGCGGTGGAAAGGAGATTTAAAAAAAAAAAAAATTTTTTGAAAGGAAGAAAAAAACAAAATAAGGATAAAAATAAGGAAAAAGTAAAGAAAGGAAGGGATTAGATGGAGAAATGAGGGAGCAGGTAGTGGAGCAAGGTAAAGCCTTAGCATTCCTCTGGTGTCATCCTGGGGAGGAGACCGTGCTGCAGTAAGCAGGAGCAGTACAGCACAGAGGGGGGAACACATCCCCTCCCACCCCAGCTGCATCCTCTGAGCAGCCACAGATGGCAGGAGGGAGGGGGATGCCAGACCTCCTCTGCCTCTTACAGATCTAAGTTAGACACTTGCATGCACTCTCCTCAAAACTGCCAGTGGAGGCTCAGCTGTTGGGGACATCACCTTGCCAGAGTCACAGGACTTGAAGCATTGCACCACTAATCTGGAGGGAGGAGGCTGGCAGGGCAATTGCCTGCTTTGGACTCTGCAGGGCAGGAATTGGGGGTTTGTTGTTCCCTGACAGTCAGGTGTTGAGGAGAGTCCTCTGTCACAGTGCCCAGGGTGAACAGCCCCAGCACTGGTCTCAGTGTCTCCATACCAGAGCCGGGTTGTGCCCTGGGGTTGCTCCTGTCCTTGCAAGGTGATGCCCACCCAGAAAGCTGTCAGGGGTGTGCTGTCCCCTCCTGCGCAGCCTGTCCTGCACACTTCCCATGCTGCTGTGAAGCTCATCACATGGTTACTATCACAGACCATGTCTAATTGTGCTGCACAGCTCATTACCACACGGAGCAGTCAAAGCCAGGAATTCAGGAAGCTTTAGAATGGGATTGGCCATTTGAAAAGACAGGAATATCAGGAGTTGTCATAATTTATGCTGATAACACTTTTGGAAAGGATGTGCAACTCTTCAGCTCAGGGTTTAAGCCAAGTAAAAGAGACCAAGAGACTTGGTCTGAGAGGAGGGGAGTTGGGGGCAGATTACCTCATTGTCTGACTATGGCCATGGTCCTGCACCAAACAACAGAGCCCGGGGATGGTGCCCCAGGCTGCCCTCAGGAGCATCTCTCCCCATCCTTGCCTGGTCGTGCCATGGGGTTGGGTGATGCTCATGGGAGGAACAGATGGGGGAAGTTCTCCCAGCTCCATGGGACAAAACCTAAGAGTGTGCTGCTCCACAGCCACCACAGTGATGCAGGAGAGCTACACCAGCCCACTGCCAGGGCCAACCTCGTGTCCCTGCTGAGCCACCACTGCCACTGGTGGGATTTGNGGGGGGGGCGCTGAGGGGGCAGTTACAGTTTAACTCCCTCGGCCCACAGAGCCACTGTCAGGAGCACCTGTCTAATGATTAAAGTGCCAAACCAGGAGGCATGAACTCTGCCTGCTCTCCACAGCCTTGCTACTGAGTTACATGGAGCCAGACAAGTCAGGACTTCACCCCACTGCAGCTAGCAGGTCCGTCCAGTTGCTGCTGCATCCTTTAAATCTTTGTGTCTTCACAGGGGGCTCTCATGTGATTTCTTAGTGTTCAGAATGGCTCCATTAAGCCCTTTGTTCAAGGACTGGGGAGGAAAAGAGTTGCAAGAAGGGCAGCAGCTGTAGGAGATCCACCACAGGAAAGCCATACCCTGATGCACCTTCCCAGCTGTGGAGCTGACATGCAGCTCCAGACACCGAATCCCTTGTGGTCACTTGAGGAACTCACTGGAGCTGCACTTCGGAAGACCAGGGGGGCAGAAGTAAGCCAGACAGAGGATACAACTTGCAGCCACTGAACATGAAGATGCAGCTTGTCATCTAAGAGTGTGGCACACGCCAACCAGCACTGTGGGCAGTCTCCATCTGACCTCAGGAGCAGTCCCTCAGTCAGCAGCACTCTTTAGATGGAGGATAAGTCCCTGGATCCTGATGGTATATCACCAAAGGAAGCCAAACCAATGTAATACAATTGCTGCGCTGCCCTTTGTGCTGGGAGGGGGGCAGAACATGCCTGGAGATGTTCAATTCTGAAAGCAGCAGCTTCTGCCCATCCGTGGAAGCACTGTCTGGCTCCTGTCTCTTCTCAGTGGGGTGTCCCTGAAACCAGGATGGATTTTACTTGGTGATGTCAAGCGAGATGAATCCTGGTTTAATTGACCGTGGGTGAAATCGCACTTTGATGGTTAATATTATACTTGAGGCTGGGAAAAGTACTGCAAGATCATAGCAATTAGAGCTGGAAATGGTTCAAGTCATCTAATTTATTTCCTCTCTCGCCCCTCAGTGTCCCTGCCAGGGATGGGGGCAGTAAAGTTCCCAACAATACATCTCCCTGTGTGTAGTCCTGTCCTGTCTCCCTGACTCAAGGAGCAGAGCATCCTCGTGTCCCTGGGGAGGCAATTTCACCACTTAAGAGACGTCAACATTAGACATTTTGTCAGAAGTTTAGTCTATATTTCCTTTTGTGGAGTGCCACAAATTCTCAGGTCATGAGTTTTATGCCTCAAGGAAACTGGCTGCTTCCCAGGAGCACAGTGCCTGGGAATAAGGTGGTGATGTTCTTTGTTTGCAGAGACAGGTAGAGAACATGGGGGTGGGTCAGTAAAGGCTTTCACACCTGTGAGGCAGTTCAGATCAGGTAACTCATCTGGAATGAGCCTTCCTTTGGCAGAAACTCAAGATTTTTATATTTCTCCCCCCACCCCTTTCCAGATTTTTGTCCATTAATTCCACCTTGACTCATAAAAATATCAGTGCTGGAAATGTGTCCAGCTCTTCACAACAAATTACCTCCCTTTGACTTGCTCCTATTACTGCTACTAATTCCACCACAGAAGTGTGGGGTGAGCAGTAATGAAAGGACAAAACCCCATCCCTGTCAATGAAAAAGCATAGTGATACTCCTTGAAAGATGTTGTAGAAGAGGATACCATCTTGCCCTCAGCTCTGCCTTGGGTGCAGAGAGGATACGAGGGACCATCTCCCTAGATTGTTGGCAGATGCAATACAGATGGAAGAAACTTCCCAAGACATGAGAGGTTACGAGCACCACAGAAATGCCAGACTGGGCCTACGTCTGCATTAAGAAAAGTTGGAGCCACATTGTCCACTTCCCAGTGATAAGGTCTCCTGCTTCCGAGTGCATTCTGCAGGGCCATGCCATTAACTGAAAGGGTCTTAGGGTCCTTATGCATATTAAATCCTTATTCTCCTCTGCCAAGTGAGCTGAGCATTTCCCCTCTCTCTTCCTGCTTAACAGCAGCAGAAGCGTGACACCCATTAATCCAGCAGAAGAGAAAGAGAAGTGTGAGGGCAACTGATGCCACAGGACCATTTCAGAGAGACAAAGCGATGTAGACCAGCTTGTGGTGTCCAAAGAGATGCATGGATTAAGCTACTTTTTGCAACTGTTCAGGTTTGACATCTTGCCTGGATGTGCTGAGACACCTCCTACAAATACTAGCTACATCCAAGACTAGTCATGGAGTGAAGTCCACACCCTGCCCAGTTCCAGTTGTGGACACTGCTCATTGTTAAATCGGTGAGGGTTAATCATATTAGGACATCTTCTGAAGAACATCTGGACAACATCTTCAGCAGCTGAGACTAAACAGGAGACCCTCTTGAAATGGGTGCCTTCAGTACCTAGTGAGGCTCTCCCCTGGCCTGGTACAAGTGCCCTGTCCTTGCCCATTCTCTGTAGATTAAGTGGACAAAAAGCTATGGTATGATATTCATAGGGTGGTGTTTTGGTGGAGGGTAAAGCAAACTTTACCAGAGGAAAAGAAGGCAAACAACTTTTCTCCTTCCAGGAGGAAAACATCAAAGACATTTCAGCAGAGAGGTAAAGTAATAGGTGGTCTCCTGTCCTCAGCCACCTACACAAGCACTGTGATCGACTTGTGTTTTCTGACCTCAGTGCTGGCAGGAGTGCCAAGCCTTCCCCTTCATAAGACATACCCTCCCAGATGAGCCAGGTACCTCATGGCTGATGATCTCTTGCCTCTTCTTCAGCCCTTCAAGCAGCCAGGCAGTGCCCACTCCCACCCAGCTTTCAAGGTACACACCCCTAGTTGTCCCTCCTGCCCTTCCTGGCATTCAGCATTACCACAGGACTGACATAAGCCTATGTTCCACCCAAAGGCTCTTCTTGTCCCACCAAAAGGGGAGAGGAGACAGCAGGGGAGGATTAAAGCTGTAGGAAGTCCCATCTTCCCCATGGACTATGCTGAAGCCAGAATGGTCTTTCACTAGGCTGGGATCTTCTCTGACAAAATCACACAGCTCACAGCTGGAGTTTTTAAGGAGCACATGCATCCAGTCCCACTCATCTGCCTCTGCTGTTGATCCTACAGTGCCTTCCCATTCTGCCATCTCTAACCCTGATGTAAGAAAACATCCCAGGGTGTGAAGCAGTGCCCAGCCCAGCCAGGACTCCCATGAGGACTGAGGAGGAACCCTGGCCTATTGACTCATTGTGGCCAGCTGTCCCTTATAGCACCAACAGTGACAAAGTGTGTTGCTCAACAAGCCAAGCAATTTGTTACCAAGCTTCAGTTCTGTGACATTCCTCTTTGCACCTCCAGGTACACAAGAAGGTGCCCTGCTGTTTTCTGGGTCCTCAAAGGAGCACCCTGCCCCTGCCCTCTGAAACCTTCACATTCAAGTTAGAAGTTTGACAGCCGGGGAGAGAACAGGAGCCCATATGGTAACCCAGCTTTACCTCAGAGTGAAAAAAGCTGGCACCTAAAATTCCCTGCAGCCAGTTGCAATTCCAAGACTGCCTTTGCCCTCTAATCAGTTGGTATTTGCCATACCAACTATTACCTTTCTAGCTACACAGTGCTAAGGACAATGGTTCCTTATTTCCTACCACAAACACTGGGTTACTATTTACCTCCAGCTGTACCTCCTCTATCTCCTCTTCCCATTAGAAGGAAGTATCATTAATGACCACAGCAATGGGAAACACTGTGTCAGCTGCTCATAAATTAAGCCATTTGGAGCCTTCAATTATTTGTACCATGCAGCCTGTATTCAAACATTTACTGCCTCCTCTGAAGATGCTCAGAGCTGTTTGTGGGGGCGCGTGCCTCAGGCTGCCTTCATTCCCAGCCTGGTACAAATTTGAGTAATCCCAGGGGCCCAGGTGTAACTTCTGCTGGATCCCCATCCGTGTGTGGCTGTGCCCGTGTAGGAGCAGTGGCTGCTCACTGCACCACTCAGGAGGCTCTGCAGCTCCTGCCGTGCAGACTTTGGATGTCTGCTGCTGTGGGGCCCGGAGACAGGGATCCTGACACAGCGAGTGTAAATCCTGGCTTTGTTGGCTGCTGCATTGCTGCCACCAAGCTCGGGGCCGGGCATGTAAATCCTGCTTCTTTGTGCCGAGATGCCCGATGATCCCCGGGGCTAAGCACAGCTCTCAGTTACACCAACATAAATTTGTCGTGATCCTGCTAATGCCTGTACAGCTACTCTCTACTTCTGCCAGGAGAACCGAGAACAGGATTTGGCTGTCAATCTGTGAAGTTTTATGGGAGGAGAGGCTGGGGAGAGCCCCAAATGTGATTCCTGGTGTTGCAGGCAGTCGGTAGATGTGCCTGTTGAGAGCCAGCCTCATCAAGAGCTTCGTGCAAGCTGTGCACTGCCTCCTCTAGCAAGCTTTGCCAGCCTCTTTTAACAGCGTCCCTGCAGCCTTTGCATCATTCACACCTTTTCTGCAACATCCCCCACCCCCCCGACACCCTCCGGTTGCACTGAGAGACAGATGCCAAAATCCCTGCTCAGATGAAGGAGCAGGTCACTGGGTCAAAGGCTCTCCTCTGTCGGGAGCCAGAAACCCCACTGGTGTTTCCCACAGTGAGTACTCACAGCGGGGCTTCGGCTTCCAGCACGTCGCCCCCTGCGCTTGTGGCTACATGGGCTGAACGGCCGTGCTTACCCACGGCGGGAACGCGCGGTAGGGTGCTCTGCTGCACAGGGCGGTGCCAGGCTGGGCACTCACAAACGGTGGGGCCTGGCAAAGAGAGGCTGCTGCAGAGGTGCGCTGGGAACAGCCCGCGAGTGACCGAGAGCCCCTGAGGTGCCTGCGCTGTCGGGCACGGAGGGCGACAGCAGGAACTGGAGGGGTGCAGGGGTCTGAGGAAGGTAGCCCGGTCCCCTCTACCGCACACGCCGCTGCATTCCCCTCCCGCTCCGCTCGCCAGCACAGCAACCCCTCCGACGGCAGCGACCCTGCACCTCGCCGCCTAGGCCA